>OMMV01232368.1:0-13557 GCA_900302635.1 Chatrabus melanurus | reverse complement strand
GGAGAGGAGGAACGTTGAGTTCAATGAATGGTTTTTGTCCCTTTTTGAATTGATTTTAAAGAAATTATTTATTTATTTATGTTTATTAATTTATATGTTTGTCTATTTATGGAATTCTTCTTAAAGTAATCAGTCAATACAACACAATAAACAGCTAATAAAAATATCACAATAAAAATGCCACAATTATTACTCAGTTATTACTGGACTGTTTTATTGAATATAATCATGGTCTTGCAGAGCATTATGCCTTAGCTCAGGAGCTGAAATAGAAGCAGCGATTTCATCCCTTTGGGTAGACCTCACCCATTCTGCCACAGCTCTGTGTGTTCTGGTGGGCCCAGGCACTATGTCCTCCATAATATGTCCTACACCCAGGCAGATGTTGTGGAGCATTGTGCAGGCAGTCACTACTTTAGGGACAATCAGCCTGTCCAGGGGTAAGGTTTGAAAAAAAATTGCCCTCCATCTGGCCTTCATTCTGCCAAAAGATGTTTCTATTATGCACCTGACTCTTGAATGGTGCCTGTTAAAACGTGCTTGGATTGGCCCCTGGACAGGTTCCTTGTAAGGGGTGATAATAGAAACGGGGTGGTCAAAACATGGGTACCCTCCATCATCAAGTAGGAAGTAGCCAGCAGGTGGATAAATGGCAGACATGAAAAGTGGGCTGCAGCGTAAAATTCTGGGATCATGTGCCAACCCAGGGTAGCAGCAAAACTCATCAATAAATCTACCGCTATGGTCACATATGGCTCACAGAACAACAGAATATAAGAGTTTTCTGTCAGAATAACACTTTGCTTCTTTTTTGGGGCCTTTAATCCTGACATGGCAGCCATCTATGGCCCCTAAAGCCCTCTGAAAAGTGGCATGGTTAGCCAGCCTTGCAAATCCTTGACCCACAATGTGTCTCTCCTCTTCTGTTGCTGGGAGCCTGACGATTTGTCCACAGTACTGTAAAAGGGACTCCAAAACTTCCCTGGTGGAGCGAAATGGCCAAGTACTGTGGTCTTGGGCATAGAGAAAACAACCCGGTAGGATGTTCCACAGTTCAACCAAAAGATAAACAGCAGTACTTTAATAGTTTGACCCCAGCCATGGTGACAATCCTCATGGAGCATCCGCAAGAGGGCATTCAGGGATTCATGGGAGAAGTGAAAGTCAGGTCTGGTGTCAGATTCCCCGTCAAAAAAAAAGCTGAAGGTCTGGGACCGTTTCATTGATTTGGCTGTAGGCCCTGGGACTTGCATCCTAAAATAATTGGAGATTGTATGCAATTAGAAACTCAACTGAATTAAATCAATCAACTTGATCTATTTATTTATTTGAGACACTGTCTGTTATGTTTATGCTTGAGCAAAATCTTTCCCTCTGCAACCAGTGCATCCGTGCCCCTATCTCATAATTACCCCAAATGTTAGTGTTACTATTAGTAATCAAAAAAAATATTGATAATAATTGATATTTCAGAGGCCTTCAAATGGTTCAGAATGCTGCTGCTAGAGTCTTAACCAGAGGTAGAAAGTTTGACCATATTACCCTAATCTTGGCCTCCCTCCACTGGCTTCCTGTCCGTGTGAGGTCTGATTTTAAGGTCTTGTTATTAACGTACAAAATCCTTCATGGACTAGCCCCTGCCTACTTGGCCAATCTGATAAAACCTTATTTAGGAACAGCCAGGATGCAGGACTGCTGTGTGTCCCAAAGGTAAAGAAGAAGTCAACAGGTCACAAAGCTTTTTCTTATCGTTCACCTGTTCTGTGGAATAGACTGCCTGCTGAGATAAGACAGTTTGATAGCGTTGACTCGTTCAAATCCAGATTAAAGACTTATCTGTTCTCTCTTGCATATGACCAATATAAATTTGGTTAAAATAAAATACTTCTCCCCTCCAAGCAACAAGTTACATTGCTGCTACTAGTAGAGCTGGACACAATCTCACAGCATCTACATTTTGAGAATGTTAGTGTAAAGCCTCGGTCACAACCGGCCGTACTCCTACGTTTGCGTCCAAATTTTGTACAGAATCTCACGTGCCAAGCACGTCCTTCTTGCAGTATTTTAAGGTCGCAGACAGCCTGTAAGCACGTACGGAGGATGTTGGACATGTCCAACAAATTCTACAACTTCTCAGCGAACAGCGAGGTCGCAAGTGTAACTTGATCCCCCCCGCAAGGAGTTCGCAAGGAGCCGTCAGGACATCATCATGTGTGTGTGGCAAATGTGATGCAAAAGTGATGCAAGTGTGACGTACCTTCACCGTGCGTTCCATTCTCTTCGTAAGTGGTGAGTGCGTGCCACGTATGCATGTAGCAAGACAAACTCAAGAAGTGAGTACGATCTCCACAGCAATCGCACATTGCACTTAGCACCCCTGCTTGAAAGGACATCTCACGTGGCCCCTGTCGTGTTGTTAAGCGTTAATCCAGCAGACATTCCGTGCCTTTTAACCACTGAGCCTTTATTATGCAGCTGGTGTTATTATCCAGCTGGCTGGAATGTGCTCTTATTGTGCCCTTCAAAATAAGAGCACATTTCAGAATGTAGATTCTACCACAGCCCATGCAACTGGCAAGGCAGACGTACGCCTTTCTGCTGAAGCCCTCCTCTACCTCTATGACCTCCACGGCATCCACAATTCACAGGGAATGTACAATCCCACAATTTGTGCGTCCAGTTGTGACCGAGGCCTACGGTAAGAATAAGTTGCCGGTGATCACATTAGCTCCCTGTCCGCTATTCTGTTGTTTTAATATGTTGCTTGTGTGTGTTGGTCTTTCTGGCTGATGGATCTCTGCTCTGTCCTTTGCCTGAGGTGCTGATGAGGTGGATGTTTGACAACTCTTTGTTGTGCTTTGTCTTATTCATTTGTTGTTATTGGCAGTATGGCCATAGCAGATGGTCCCCCCTCTGAGTCTGGTCTGCTTGAGGTTTCTTCCTGTATTCATAAAACATCCAGGGAGTTTTTCCTTACCACTGTTGTCATTGTGCTTGCTCAGGGGGTGGGTAAGGTTAGACCTTACCCTTGTGAAGCGCCTTGGCGCTATGTTGTGATTTTGTGCTACATAAATAATTTGAATTGAATTTAAAAATGTCCTATTTGTAAAATCTTTATTGGCCTACATCCCGACTAGAGTTCAGAAATACTTTACAGCTGACCGCTTGGTGGAGCTAGCTAGCTAGCAATAAAAACAAAACAAATCATGGACAGCACACGGTTAAAACCTACCTGTTCAAGGGTCAAGCCAATCAAAGCCAACATCCTTCTCATCCTTAGTTGTCGCCTTCAACGTGTTGCCTCATATTTTGTTCGTAGTACGAACAAAGTCGCAAGGCTTAAAGCAGTTAAAAGTAGCTGAGAATCCATTTTTGCTCATTTTACAGAATGTTGAGAAATGGTGACAACACAGGCGGCTCACGAGCCGGCATTAATTTTGTACACATTCACACCATTAGTAAAGGATGAAAAATTAAAATTACACAACAATAGCTCATGAATAATCGACTTATAATATTAAATAATGCTAGGCTAAATAATGGTCAAACCCTAATATATTCATTCATATTCTCTTTAAAAATTAAACCTAGCTTGTAAATTGAATCAGATTACATTTATTCACAATTAAAGATTGTTAGATTTCAATATTATTCATTTTATAATGCTCTCCGCTTTGTTTCAGTAAACATAATTCGGCATTTTATTTATTTTTCGGCATTTTTTTTTTTTTTTTTAGGAAGAGATATCCACGTTGATGACGTTACAGGCTGTTCCGAATGGAAGAATTTTGTCGAGGGAAGTCCCCTTAACCAACATTCACTGAGTAGGTAGCAGGGCATAGGGAGCGTTGCTGTTGTTCACTGTGGATTGGAATGCTGTCACTGTCTGGTCCTGAAATGCAAGCCATGGACAACTACATTCAGGATGGACTGGCCACAGCGATCATCAGACTTATATCATCTCCTGCAGGTGCCAGATTTTTCTTTGTCGAGAAAAAGGACAAGTCTCTCCGGCCCTGCATTGACTACCATGGTCTCAAAGAGATTACAGTAAAAAGCAAACACCTTCTCACCTCCTTTCATCGGCCTTCGAGTTACTACAAGGAGCCACCATCTTCACTAAGCTGGACCTGCACAACGCATATCATCTGGTGAGGATAAGGGAGGGGGATGAGTGGAAAAGAGCATTTAACACACCCAGTGGCCATTATCAATATTTGGTTGTGCATTTTGGTTTAACTAATGCTCCAGCAGTTTTCCAGTGTCTTGTCAATGTGTTAACAGACATGGTCAATGTTTATGTGTTTGTCTATCTGGATGATATTTGATATTTTTCTAAAAAAAATCAGACCATGCCCATCATGTTCAGCAAGTCCTTCAATGTTTATTAGACAACCAACTATTTGTGAAACCTGAAAAGTGTGAGTTTCACTATTTCCACTGTTTCCTTTCTAGGTTTTATCATTGCTCCTGGCTCCATGAAGATGGATTGAGCTAAAGTTAAGGTGGTGTTAGATGGCCTAAGCCAGAAAATAAGAAGCAACTGCAACATTTCCTAGGTTTTGCACATTTTTATCAACTATTTATTCAAAATGACAGCACCATTGCCGCCCCTTTACATGCACTTACTTCTGTGAAATCCAGGTTCCAGTGGTCTGAGGTAGTGGAGTCCGCCTTCTCCATCCATAAGGACTGCTTTTCTTCCACCCCTATCGTATAACTCTGCCCGATCCATCCCAACAGTTTATTGTGGAGGTGGACGCCTCAGATGTGGGAGTGGGGGTGTTCCTGTCTCAGCTGATCCTCCAAGGACACAAACATACACCCGTATGCTGACTTTCCTAGGAAGCTGGCCTCGGTGGAACACAATTATAACATAGGTAATCTGGAGCTCCTGGATGTTAAGATGGCATTGGAAGAATGGAGGCACTGGCTGGAGCAGAGAGAGCTGTTTTTTGGTATTGAGAGATCACAAAATTCTTGAGTACATTTGTTCTGCCAAACGCCTTAACTCAAGGCAAGCCAGGTAGGCCCTGTTTTTAACACCTATTCATTTCACATTATCCTACCTTCCAGGGTCATGTAATATCAAGCCTGATGCTCTTTCCCGTAAGTTTTCAGCAGACGACACACACAAGGAGTATTCCACTATCCTGCCGTCCACCTGTGTGATCCTGCTCTACATGCACTCAAAGTAAGCCTTCGAGGTCTCCTCCTGCCGGCCTCCTGCAGCTGGTCTCGGGTCCCCACCATCCCAGGTTTCACATCTCGATTAACTTTGTCACGGGTCAGCCTCCATCACAGGGTAATACTGTTATTCTTTCAGTAGTCAATAGATTCTCTAAGATGGTCCATTTCATTCCTGTTCTCAAGCTCCCATCTACCAAGCAGATGGCTGAGGCCTTATTACAACATGGTTTGAACTCCCATTAAATGTAGTTTCTGATCATGGTCCTCAATTTATTTCTGGATTTTGGAAGGAGGTCTGCAGGCAGATCAATGCCTCAGCCAGTCTTTCCTCTGGGTACCACCCCTAATCCAACAGCCAGATAGAATGATACAATCAGGAGCTGGAGACAGTTTTACATTGTCTCATTTCTATGTGTCCATCCCAGTGGGCTGAGTGATTGTTGTGGGTCGAATATGCCCACAACTCTCTACCCCTCTCCTCCACCGGGTTGTCACTGATCTACTGCATGTACAGTCATCAAACTCCACTCTTCCCTGAGTTGGAGGATGATGTGGCGGTGACACAGAGCCAGGGTGGCTCTGTTAAGCTCCTTGCTAAGGCATCAGTGGGCGGCCAAAAGGCAACATTCTATGGCCCCGTGTTCCATGGAGGGACAGTGGCATTGGCTTTCTGCCTGGTACCTCCCGCTCAAGGTCCCGTGTAGGAAGCTAGCCCCTTGTTTTTTTGGCCTTTTTCCTATTTCCGAGGTTCTTAGTGCCACTGCTGTCCAATTGTCTTTGCCACATTTCTAACATATCTACCCCGATTTTCAAGTCTCTCCTGTCAAACCTGTTAAGTGCAGCCCTCTCTCTCCTCCTGATAGTTTCCCCCCTCCCGCACGGAGTGTGGATGGTGACTCGGCCTACACTGTGAGGAAACTCCTTGCTGTGCTTCGTAAAGACTGGAGTTGCCAGTTTCTTGTTGATTGTGAGGGGCACAGCATGGAAGAACACTCCTGGATGTCGACTGGTGAAATTCTTGATCCCTCCTCATTCCTGACTTTTACTTTTCACATCCAGGCATCCAGGGAATGTCTGGTGAAATTCCTTGAAAAGGGTGGGGGGGGCTGGTACTGTCACGTTTCTGCTTTGTCCATATCACTTCCAGTTTAATCTTCCCTTGTGTGTTTCTGTAGCTTTCTTCTTGTGTTTCCCCTCAGCTGTTTCTCTTTACCCTGATCACTCCCTATTGTATTTAAGCCTCTCCCTCTCCATATCTCCTCTGGTAGATTATCTTGTTTGCTGTGCAAAGTTTTCCAGCGTCCTCTGTGTTCTCTTGCCTTCTCGTTGCCAACATTTGCTGCCTGACCCTGTTTTTACCATTTAGCCTGCTCCCTTGGACTCTTGTGCCTGGTATGCTAGCTCTGTGTTTTAACCGCCTGCCTGTTTAATGGATCTGCTTGATTGTTTTTACCCTTCATGGATTTGGCTGCTACACTGACTGATTATCTTGTGTTTTTTGACATTTGCCTACCCCTGGACCCTGAATAAAGAACTTTGTACTGACCCTCATGTGTGGTTCTCTGCTTAGGAGTCCACAGTTGTACTCCAGACATTATACATGACAGACCTGAAAGAAATGTCATACCAAATATGAAGCTTTTTGCTGCCCAGTAACATAAAGTGTGAAAGGGAGCACAAAACTTCCTGACTAACTGATCAAAGACTTTACGAAACTCGGTTGATAATGTGGATGATGAGTACAGGATTGGTGGCAGTCATCCAGGCTGGCATGTCACCCCTCAACAGATCTGTCAAGTAAGGAATTTTAGATTGGTCAGTAGCACAAGATAGTGCTCGTTTATTAAAAACTATAAAGCACTTTAACAAGAAAGATTTACATGAGGTTGAATTGCCTCCATAAGGTTCCGGATTACCATATTTTCTCTAATGTAAATCGGGATTTTTTTTTTTTTTTTTTTTTTTTTTTTACTAGTTTGGGAGGTCCTGCACCTTATATTCTGAAGCAACTTATATTTCAAAAAATAGGGGTGTAATGGTACACACAAATCATAGTTCGGTACAGTTTCAGTACGGTGGAAACAAGAAACACAACATTAAACTGCTTTGTTTGTTTTAATTAAATGAGAGAGAGGGGGAACTTCATAAGAGGGCTCAATTACTTTCAGCATGCGTTTAAAACCTGTGTACTCAACAACAGTCTGGATGCATATGCCCTGCTAGAAAAACACCAAAGGCATTCATTCTTATGTTTGTCCTATCTGAAGTGTTAAGCTGGAGGCTACATAAAAAAGTAAGCTCTTTCAGCTTCTCCCAATTTCAACTTGGGGTCTCCACAGCAGATCACACATGGAGCTGCATCTAGATTTGGCACAAGTTTTACACCAGATGCCCTTCTTGATGCAAGTCCACATTACATGGAGAATGGGCAAGGGTGGTCTCAAACCGGGAACCTTCTGCATTGAACGCGGTTGCATGAACCGCTTGGCCACCACACTGCCTTAAATGTAGCCCTTTTCTTGTACCACTGATGTCCACCTCGGGAGATGTTTGACGTACAACCCGCTCCATACCCAACAGCAGATGCACAATGCCGGCATGTAACATTTGTCCAATCCGCGTGTGTTTGTCCATCACCATAATCATTAAACGGTGGACCACAATGCTTCCAAATAGCAGAGGCTTTGCTCTGCACATGGGCTCAAATAACATCCAGTCCATTTCTAAAGTTGTTCAGGGGAAACACATTGTTACAAAGTGAGTTCCATACAAAGAAAAAAGTTCTATCTGTGCAGTCATTGTATTCATTTGGTACACATGTGTGCTCATCCAAAAGGCCCCGACCAACATTTCTTGGTACAATTACATGTACCGTTACACCACAAGATGGCACCGTCTACCCACATGACTCTTGAAGGCTGTTGTTCAACCACAGAAAAATATATAGAAGTAGGAGCCGGCTTACCTCAGTCTTCTCATATGTTTTTAAGAGTGCTGGCCAAAAACCGCGCAATCAAAATACAAAAAAGGGGCCGCACCATGCATAGAGAAACTACTTGACATAATAAAAGTAATATCTCTATGCATGGTGTGGCCCCTTTTTTGTATTTCAACCACAGAAAAACAAAGCAAAACAAAAAAAAAGTCACAGTACTATGTTGAAACAGACGGAGAACCCAAAGTCTCACCCTTTTCAAGCATTTTTTGACAGGTGCGACTTATACTCTGGTGCAACTTATTCTCTGGAAAATATGGTATATATATATAATTTTTTGGACTGATGAGTTTTGTAGGAGAGAGAGAAGGAGCTGAAGTCTGTGGGGGAGTGGGTGGAGTCGCTGGGGTGAGCTGTGCTAGCTGGGCCAAAAGCAAAGATATTTGCATACACAGTTTGGTTACCTGAGAAGCCATGGCTAGGTTATTGTCTGTAAGAGACCAAACTTGTTGTTCTTGTTCTCCGAGGAGTGTACCGTGGCTGAAAAGGGCCTTTCAATGGGGTCTGCCCCTGCTGAGTCCACTGTGGCATGATTGTTCTGTTAAGCTTAGTAGGGCAAGGAGAGAGGACTCGAATGCATGAGGCATGTTGTAAAAGTCCACAGGATATACACTGGATGTTCAATTATTAGGCAAGTGAGTATTCTGACCTTATCATCATTTCTATGCATATATTCCAACTCCAAGCTATATAAACCTGAATGCTTATTGGATTTAAGCATTCTCAGGTAATATGTGTTTCTGTAATGAGGGAGGGCGTGCCCTAAAGTAATTAACACCCCATATCAAGGTGTGCATAATTATTAGGCAGCTTCTTTCCCTCAGGCAAAATTCAATTCAATTTTATTTTATTTATATAGCGCCAAATCACAACATAAGCCCCAAGGCGCTTCACAAGGGTAAGGTCTACACCCCCTGAGAAAGCATATTGGCAACAGTGGCAAGGAAAAACTCCCTGATGATTGGGCTGAAAAATGGGCCAAAAAAGAGATTTGAGAGACAACAAAAACTCAAAAAGTGTAAAATGCCTTTTAGAAGGATACAACACTCTTGATGGATGAGCTATTGAGGCATGATCACCAAACAATCAAATGTTTTGTTTCAAATAGTCAACAGGGTTGCAAGAAGCATGTGGAGAAAAAAACAGATGCAAATTAACTGCAAAAGCAAAAACTCACTTTTCCTATGTTGAACATTCTGGTTTGAGGTTAATTAACATTTTGGATGTTTGTTCAACAATAAAATCAATCCTCAGGAATACAACTTGCCTAATAATTGTGCACATAGTGTATTTGTATCAAGGAAACAAAAGGACTTCAGGGGAATAATTGTTGGTGACTTTAATATCCATGTCAATAACCTTTGCGTGCACTCAGAAAAGCATTTTTGGATGGCTTAGAAATGGTTGGATTTGATCAATTTGTCCAGGGATTGAGTCACTGCAGTGGTAACACTTTGAATTTGGTCCTGGCTCGTGGTATTGCCATTTCAGATATTGAAATAGCCTCTCTTACGTCGGCAGTATCGGATCATTCGCGCTTTAAAATTTAAGCAACATTATCCTGCTTATTGAGACTGGATGCCTGTACATTGTCAACATGCCACATTAGTTCCTTACTGCCTCCTTCCTGCTCCTGAATTTAGTGTTAGATTACGTGACATTCTGGAGTCTCTTTCTGAATACGGTCACTCAGTGGGCACTCTCACAGATAGCCTGACTACAGTGCTCACTAATTTATTGGATTTGATTGCTCTACTTACTGTAAAAACTCCTCCCCCAAAGTTGAAAATGCCTTGGTTTAAGGAGCACCTATGATATCTCAACCGTAAATGTAGGAGTCTGGAGCGTAAATGAAGTAGCTCTGAATTAGACGTTTTTCATCTTCCCTGGCATGATGGTGTATTGGAGTACAAACATGCATTATCGGCTGCAAAGAGGGCTTACTATTCTGACTTAATTAGCAAAAAGAAGCATAATCCAAAAATCCTGTTTGACACTGGGGCCAAACTTATTCATGAGCAACAGTCCATGTTCCCAATTTACAGCCCAAGATTTCTTGGACTACTTTGAAAAGAAAATAGAGGCTATTAAGTCAAAATTTCCCAGTAAACTTAAGTCAGACTGAGTGATCATATAACTAATGTAGGCATTAACTCTGATCGAAAACCGACATTTATCGATTTTGACACTAATTTCCTTGGCATACTGTTGAAAATTGTGGTTAATGCTAAAAATTGTACATTCCACTTTGATCCATTACCAACTAAATTGTTTGAGGACCTGTGGTCTTCACTTGGATCCACTATGCTGAAAATTATTAACCTGTTACTTACAGCCAGTTCTGTTCCTTGCAAGTTTCAAATATGTAGTAATTAAACTTATTATTAAGAAACCCAACCAAGATCCTGGTTCACTGAGTACCAGTATATATTTTGCCAAATCTACCTTTCTGCTCAAACATTCTTGAAAAAGTGGGTTCACAGCAGGTTGTGGCTTATCTTGCTGATAACGATGCAGCCCATTGTTATCAGCAGCTGTTGATCATTGTACATTTTTAGAAAGGCTTGAAAATTATTTTTTCATTACCGGCCAGGTTCTCTCATGGTTGACATCACATTTATTTCACCGATCGCAATGTGTCTTGAATAACAACATTACTTTGAAATGTGCTCCGGTAAAATATGGGGTATTGCAGGGTTCTGTATTAGGCCCTCTGCTATTCTCTCTTTACATAGCACCTCTTGGACAGATACTGCGATGCTATGGAATTACTTTTCACTGCTATGCTGATGGCACTCAGCTTGATATGCCAATTAATGCAAATATTCGCTCTCAAAATAGGATTCTGGAGGAGTGTCTGGCATCAGTGAAAAACCATATCCTGCAACATTTTACTTTTAATGGGATGATGGTCATTGGTCCAGTGAGACACAGACCCCAGTTTAATCAGATAACCATAGTAATAAAGCCAAAAATCTCGGGGTGATCTTTGATCCCACACTGTCCTTTGACATACACATTAGAGATTAGAGAAATTACAATGAATGCTTTCTTTCACTTCTGTAATATCACGAAGATTCAACCTGTTCTGTCTATGAGGGATGCAGAGACACTGATTCACACCTTTGTAAAAAGTAAGTTCTTTTGGCTTCTCCCAATTTCAACTCGGGGCTGCCACAGCATATCCGATATAGATCTGCGTGTTGATTTGGCACAAGTGCCGTTGTGTCATCTGGAATTAATTATTGCAATGTCTTATTTTCTGGTTCACCACAGACGAGCATCAGAGGTCTTCAAATGGTTCAAAATGCTGCTGCTAGAGTTCAAACCAGGAGAACAAAGTTTGATCATATTACCCCAATTTTGGCCTTCGGTCATTGGCTTCATGTTCGTGTGAGGTCAGATGTTAAGTTTTTGTTGTTAACATACATGGACTAGCACCCAACTGTCTGGCAGATCTGGTTAAACCTTATGTACCAGCCTGTACTCTGTTTTCTCTGTGTTCCAAAGGTAAAGAAGTCAGCAAGTCATAGAGCTTTTTCTTATCATGCACCTTTTCTGTGGAATAGTCTGCCCACTGATTCTGTGGAGTTATTTAAATCCAGATTTAAAACTCGTCTCTTCTCTCTATCTTGTAATTAATATTGTCAAGTTTGCGAGCATGCATTGGTGCTGCATTTTGCTGCATCCACGACACCGCGTAACCGCCTTGGGTCCTGGATGGCAACGACCCAGGCACACAACTGGTACATCCCCACATCTCTAAAATAACCATTTGTCTGCTGCAGCCAGGTGAAGTGTGGGCATCCCCTTGGCATTGTCCATCCACTGGTGTCCTCAACACTCAGGCACTTATGTGCTGGATTATGTACACAGAAACTCGCCAAATGGCCAAAATGTCAAAGCTAATGCTCCCTCACAATGCAAGTGATACTCCTTCCAGTCATTCCAGTGGTACCCAAGGGTCATCTGAAGAGACCTAGTACAAAAGACATCCAGTTGTTGCCTTAGGTCACTGGTTAGAGTCCAAGTCTCACATCCATACATTAAGACAGGAAGCACCAGGACCCTAAAATCTTGGACTTTCATTGTCCTGCAAAGATATCAGCATCACCAAACACCTCTGTCCAGTGACCTCGTGACTCCATAAGCTCTTCCAAGGCATCTCTCAATCTCAAAGGCCGAGGACCCAGAGACACGAATGCCACTACCAAGATAAGTGAATGTCTCGACAAGTTCAACACCTTCATCACATGCAGATACACTTCTGATGGCTGAGTCCAGAAAGTCATTAAAAGATCTTTGTCTTGATCTGGACAATCGCAAACCCAGACACTCTGATTCCTCACTCAGCTTCTCAAGTACTGCAATCAGGGTATCAGTATTCTGCAAAGATCACAGCATCGTCTGCAAAGTCAAGGTCAGTAAACCTTTCTTTTCCAACAAAAGCACCTAAGTCACTGGCTTCCACAACCCGACCCAACACCCAGTCCATACAACCATTGAATAGTGTAGGAGTCAGAACACATGTCTGACGAACACCAGTTTTCACTGGGAAAAACTCGGAGTGTCTGCACTCACAGTATCTGTGTACAGGCTGGCTATGATGTCCAGCAACTTCTTGGGGATCCCACAAATTCTCAGGGTGTGCCACAGAGCAGTCCAATCAACTGAATCAAAACGCTTTGCGAAAATCAACATAGGCTGTGAAGAAGCAATGCCGATATTCTCGCTTGCGTTCTTGCAGGGCTAGGGTGAAATAGGATAATTATTATCAACTTAGCTGTATTGAATCTTTGTCTTTTCCTTCAACATCAGTTATTCCATTACTGGTGGAGAAAGAGTCTCATCACATCCAAATTCTGGGGAATGTTAGGGAAGCATAGGAAACGGTTGCCGGTGAAAACATTAGCATTTTGTCTGTTTGTTCACTGCTGTCAGATGGTGTTAAGGGTACCTGACACTTGCATGATTTTTGGCAACGCAATGGCACGACACTTTGTGTCGTGCCATTGCGGGCCATTTTGGTGCCACGCAGCGGATCTTGAAGCATCCTATGCGCACTGTTCGCGCACTGTTCACGCATTGGTTACGCGCTGTCTGCGCAATGCGCGCCCAAAAGTGCCCGCATTCACACGAAATGGCACGACGTATGTACGCATATATTACGCACTGTTCACGCAATGTCAAGCACACTTAACGCACCGCCCGCATTGACCCGACGAGATAGCGCAAATGGTGCCGATTATCTGACACGCTTGGCACGCCATATAAAAAAGGGTCCGTCTACCCTGGCTTCATACCTCGACTGCTGTGGATGAGCAGCGTGCGCGCTACCAAGACGCACAGGTTTGGAGCGTTCCGTGCCAGAA
>OMMV01232331.1:0-12635 GCA_900302635.1 Chatrabus melanurus | reverse complement strand
AACTCACCCTGTCCTCTCCGTCTTCCTCTGTCACACCAACCACCTGCATGTCCTCCCTCACCACATCCATAAACCTCCTCTTTGGCCTCCCTCTTCTCCTCCTGCCTGGTGGCTCCATCCTCAGCATCCTTCTCCCTATATACCCTGGGTCCCTCCTCTGCACATGTCCAAACCATCTCAATCTCACTTCTCTGACTTTGTCTCCAAACTGTCCCACCTGTGCTGTCCCTCTAATATGTTCATTCCTAATCCTGTCCATCCTCGTCACGCCCAAAGAAAGTCGCAGCATCTTCAGCTCTGCCACCTCCAGCTCTGCCTACTGTCTTTTTGTTAGGTCCACCACCTCTAAGCCGTACATCATAGCTGGTCTCACTACCGTCTTGTAAACTTTCCCTTTCACTCTTGCAGATATCCTTCTGTCACAAATCACACCTGCCACCTTTCTCCACCCACTCCACCCTGCCTGCACTCTCTTTTTCACCTCTCTACCACACTCTCCATTACTTTGGACAGTTGACCCCAACTATTTAAACTCATCTACCTTCACCACCTCTACTCCTTGTAACCTCACTATTCCACCATGCCCCCACTCATTCACACACATGTACTATGTCTTAGACACAGACAAGGAGTGAACCCTGAGCCATTTATGTTAGTTACCGTATTTTCCGGACTATAAGTCACACCGGAGTATTAGTCGCCTCTGTCCAAAAATGCACCAGGAAGAGGGGAAAAAAAATCACATCTAAGTTACACTGATCTATAATGTGCATTTACTTTTGAAGCATGGTGCTACCACTTCATGCAACAAGAAGAAAAATGAATTTAATCGGCACATTAGTTATTTATAATGCAAACACCGCGCTAGTGAGCAGAAGCTAACAAGCTAATTGCTGTTATTGTACACGGTACAAAGAACTTGCGTGAACTGCTTCTTGTCACCACTGAACAGACGATCACAGGTGAAGTAAACATGCAATGTAATTAAACATTTGAAAACTTGGCGCATTACCTATTTATATCACAAACACAAACCTTATTGGGCTTGCTGACCTGCCATTGCTGTTTTTGTTGTTTCATACAGCCCAAACAAGTGTTGTGGGAAGAAGTATGAAAGGTACATTCCCTCTTTTTATTCCAGTGTGTGGTCTTTCAGTTGGAGAGCATCATTTCTTAAATTTACTCGTTCTCTGAGACACAGAACGTTTCTCTCGTTCAGATCTTTTTCTTGTTTTACGGTGGTTGGTATCAAGCTTAATGGCGCATTACCAAACCTCACAGTACTTCATTCAGTTTACGGGTGCAGCTTGTCACACGTGTAGACTGTGCCATCTTGTGGCCATAGATGACAATGCAGTATTTTTTCATATATGTCTCTTCAGAATATATAAAACTAGTAAAAACTCAGTAAATGGATCCATGGGAAAAATTCATCCATAGATCTGCAGTTGCATTTTTCCAAGAATTTGAATTACAGTAAACGCCAAACAAAACCATGTGAAGGCCTAAACTGTAGCCATCTTTTGAAAGTTGAGACTGGCAACAAAGTTGCTAATTAATATAAAAAATTTGGAACAAAGTTATTAGAACTCAGTTTACAGTAAGCAAGAATTTTAAAAGTCAAACACCAGAATATGAGTTTGAAAAATTGAAGATAGCTATTTTAAACAACTTTGCTGTTTATTCATGATTATTCGCTGTAATTGTTTATTTGTTTGTGTGAGGAGGATGTGTAAAAAAATACAATGATTGATTGATTTCCATGTTGTTTGTACTTTGAGACAAATTAGTGTGTGCACTCCAACTTGATGCTGCACCTACTGTACTCTTATAGTATTCTTGTTCCTGAACCATATTTACCTCCACCACAAGGAGGGAATGTTTTCACCGCCGTCTGTCTGTTTGTTTGTCTGTTAGCAGGATAACTCAAAAAGTAATGAACGTATTTCAGTGAAATTTGATGAGCAGATAGATAATGTTCCATGAAATAACTAATTCAATTTTGGAGGTGATCCAGAATATATTATGAATCTGAGATCCAGAAGAATGTGTGGCACATAACAACATTTAACTCAAAAAGTTGTGAGAGGATGTTGACAATTTGGTGAGCATATGGATAATGTCTGAGAAGATGAGGGATTTTATTTTGAATTTGATCCAGAACATATTTTGGATCCAGGATCCAGAAGACGTTTTAAGAAATATGTGGCCTTGACGGAGGTACCGTATGCGCTCTCTGAGTGCCTTCTAGTTTTTATTAGTGGCACTCTGTTAAAAATACAGCTTATAGACCTTTTTCAAAGATTAAAAGCTTGTGGTTGCCGTGACACCTTTTCTGTTTACGTGCACATCTTCCTATCACTCAGTACCATCCTCTCTCACTTGGTGGGATATCACTCTAATCCAATCCCAAATATATTAGGTGGTCCACACTGAGATAAGACATACTGGGATATGCTAGTGTATCCATATGAACTAAATGAATGGCAGCTCTATCAAGATTATCTGGCAGGTCAAGGTTACTCTGTAGGAAGATACATTTTAGGCAAACTGATTAATTTTTTTCTTACCGTCTCTTATTACCTTGTTCTGGTTTCTCACCTTTTCCAGTACCAGCAACCCACCTTGAAAGAAAATTTATTCCTTCTACGTACACATATCACTTTTGTTGTGTTTAACATTGCAGGTTTGTCCTGCTGACAGCCTGTGCATCTGTCACATGTGAGTACTATGTATAGTGTTTCAAACAGATCGGGTTTGGGGAGGGGACCAGGAGCAGAGAAAGGATCATATTGCATTAAAGAATGGTGGATTACTTCATCATTTTTCAGTGTTGTAGTGGTAAATTTATCATTCACAAGCACACAAACCAAAAAAAATGCAGCTGGCTGACTGATGCCAACAAACAGTTGAAAAATAAGCACAGAAGCGTGTCACGATTGTGGAAGCATCAGTTTCACAGTATTATACAGCATCTACCAAAGCTCCCTGAGGTGAAGCAGTTAATCGCACCTCATTCCTGCAACACCTTCTCCTCTATCTCCATCCAGCCAGTCTTCTCAATTTGGTGTTTTGCGTACGTGCTATTTCAATGCATGCAAAATTGTTGGAAGAGTTCCAGTTTGGTACCATTTTCTTTACTCTTTACTTATGTTATTTGTTATTTCCTTGAGGATTCAAGCAAAAAATGTACTGAACAAAACTTATTGACAGTTGCAATTTGCCTTGTTGACAGTCACCTAAGTTTGATGATCTGATGATAGTCATATTCTTGGAAGATCTCGTAACATTAGCGTTAAAAGTGTGAATCCACGTATATCAGTAGAGACAAAAAAAACCTGCAACTCTTCCAACAACTCTGTGCATATGTTCTGCAATGCTGCACCATACTGCAATATGGGTAATGACAAAACACCAAATATCTGATCAGCAGACAACGAAACACCACCCCTGCCATCACACTATCATCTTTGTGCTCCCCGCCTGCGAACCCGGGAAGGAAGAAAACCAGAATAACAATATTGTGCACACCAGAGTAAAGTGAGCGCAGCGTTAGTTCTGGCAGGCCACGTGGTTAAGTTCAGCCCACATCAGCTGATAGCTCAGCTGACTTCTGCATACGTTTTCAGTTGATACATTCCTCATGGATCGCCCTATTTAACTGCCTTAGCCAGCATAGCTGCTTCCTCGGCAAGCTGAATCGCAACCCACCTCCACCCCAGCTACCGGTTTCTTGTCTGTTGTCCAGCTTCATCGCTGCTGTATTGTTTGTCACTGCTGCCTGCTCTGTTCTGTTCCTCGGGCTTGGGGTCTTGTTGCTGCCTCCCTGCTATAGCCTTTCCATGAATGCACATGGAGGGGCAGAGAGGAGCTCTCTCTGCTTACAGGTTTTTCCGCGCAAGCGTGTGGAAGAGTAGGGAGGTCCCAGAACAGAGCCACACCGCCAAATATAAACCATTGCAATAAAATAAAGCTTTCATTTTGACTAAAGTTGTCCTGACTGAAATAAAGTTTTGTATTTTTTCATTAGTTTTTAACTTTTATTCTTTTGTTTTCAATTAAGTTTCATTCATGAGTGAAGAGGAAAAATATGAGTGCCAATGTTCCTCCCTGTGTGTACTAGCAGAGTGTACACCCATTGTCAACCCACTTATGTAAGGCATATCTGAATACTTCACCGTATAAATACCAGAAAAACTCAAGAAAAAACAGATTTTTGGTTGTTTTTGCAGCCCAAAGACATGTAGCATGTGGGCAGAGCAGCTTTCAGATGTGTTATTAAAGCCATTTATTGCTAAGCATTTACCTTCTGTAGACATTCTAGGTTTCCTTAGAGAGCTTCCAAACACTGCATTAGCCATTTAAGTCAGGCGTTGCACACTGAAATAAAAATAAGGTGCATTCATTTTTATTTTCACATGAAAATAAATCTTGATGGTACCTGCAGTAATTTATTGATGTGAAGATTTGGGAGTGTTGCTGCTGAGATCCCCTTTGTTTAGGTTGTGATGGCTCAGTGTGTCTACTATCTAGCACATGGCCGCTAAAAGGTAGTGTGGCTTGAAAGCATGACTGTTTTTCATCAGTTTTTTTTTTTAAATTAGCATTTCTACATCAAAAAGCTTTTTGCCCTTATGTGCATTTTATTATTTTTAGCTCTAAGGAAAACGTCCCTTTTACCTAATGCTTATCAGGAAAACTAGAAATATTATGTATTAATGACAGCATAAGTAATTTAATTTTCCTGAGTGTGCTCTTAGTCTCTATAAGTTTATGACTAATTCATTTTTTCTCTTCAGCATGGTTTTATTATAATCATCTTCACTAAAGTATAACAAAAATAATGAGGATGAGTAGATCCTGACTCTTTCTCAGTCTGTGTCATACAGTATCAGTGGGTTGAGGGTTGTGTAGAAATCATAAGTGCTGCAGGAGCTACAATCTTTGTGGATGTTACTGGATGATATAGTCCAACAGCATCAGCTCAAAAATGACCAAATAAAGGAAATTCTGCGGAAGAAGCTGAAATTGACAGGATAAGGCCAGAAAAATGTGTACAATCACATATTAAAAGTCCCTGAAAATCCCCATTGTGACTTTTCAAAATCCAACATGGCGTCCAAAATGATCGTTGTTTCAGGTTTTTTTAAACATATCTTTTCAGGAAGCTTCAGGAAAGCTTAGGGACCTGATTTAAGTGTCTAAATATATGTTTTAGGGCATGAGAAAGTCTTTACCATGATTATCTAGAGGTTTTACATGTGAACCCCTTAGATAATATTCAGATTTTAATGTTTTAGATCTGGATGCCATGGACAGTGCTGTGAATTTTCATACTTATGTCACCTTCTGCATAATCATCACAGGCCAAAGCATTTGCTTATGGATAGGATAAAGAAAGGCCCAAAGGGCCTTCCATAAAACTTCTGCTCTAGGTAATGACTGCATCGAGTTCTCATGCCTTACGACATGTACTAAGACACTTAAATTAGGTATCTCACCTTTCGAAAAAGCAAAAATACATAAAAAATGTAAATACAATGGCAGCCACTTTGGATTCCAATATGGCCACTGTCTTAGTTTCCGACATTTCCAATACTTGAAACATCTAGATAATCACTGTAAAGAGTTTTTCATGCCTTAATACATACATTTTAGACACTTAAATTAGGTTTTTAACCTTTCCTGAAGCAAAGATATGTAAAAATAAGTGAAATGGTGGCCTCTTTGTATGCCATCTTGGATTTTGAAAAAGCCACAAGGGGGATTTTCAAGTCTTTTATTATATGTTTATACACATTTTTCTGGACCTATCCTGAAAATTTCAGCTCTTTTTGCAGATTTTTTAATGCCAAAATTCTTGGACTAATATTGAAAAATCAATATTCTTTCAACCCCAGGAGAACCCATCTGTATCCACATCTTCATTTGGCACAACTTTTATAGCAGATGCCGTTTCTGACGTGACTCCAAATCTACATGGAATATGGGGCTTGTTGGACTTGAACGTCAAATCTTCTTACTGTGAGACGAGAGTGCTAACCACTCTGCCATCATGCTGCCAGACAATAACTAATGAATAAATCTAGATTCATTTTGACTCACCAGACAGAAACGACCCTCTGATAAAATGTATTTCAGCCCTCTGTCACCAACACTGTACACGGATCAAGGATTGAAACATGCTACAATAATGTAGGACCGTAAAGCTCTGTTCTCACTTTCACGGGTATGCGTCCTGGAAGCTCATAGACTATAACGTGACAAACCAGCATGTCTTCACACCTTCATTCACAGTTGCCCACGAATGTGATGTACCATGCAGATTGATGACGTAAAGCGATGGGCTAGCACGTGGTGTGATGATGTAATGCATCAGGCTTGTATCATGCGATGTGTGCAAAAGCAACAGTAGCACACCCATAGTATAACTTTAGCACTTTATGTATTGTTTATTATTCCATCCATTCTCAATACCCGCTTAATCCAATTAAGGGTCACGGGGAGCTGGAGCCTATCCCAGCAGTCATTGGGCGAGAGGCGGGGTACACCCTGGACAGACCGCCAGTCTATCGCATTGCTGACACATATAGACAAACACATTCACACTCTCACTATAATTGACTGTAGTCAATTAGAATTCCATTGACATGGTGCATAAATGTGTAAAATTTGATGTGTATTTTGCCAATTTATTCTACAACCAAGCTCTAATAGTTGACTTTTTTATCTTGTGGTCATGTAAAATATGACCTCATGTCAAATTATACAGTATTAAATCAATCCTGTTGTGAGTTGGACAAAATACACTCAGACACAGTGTTAAATCAACACTAATAGAGTTGATTAATGTAATATTAAGTGGGACCAAATCATTTTGCACACAGAGCTGAACAAAATTGCTCTGCAGCTTTGGTCTCTGGTGTATTGTGTGTACCAGTGCAATATAATTTACTGCCCTGATGAACATTTTGTCAAATTAGTCAAATTAAAAGATTTAATTGACAGATCTGTCATTGCCTTGTGAAGTAAACATATCCCTTCTTAGCATCAGTTACCAAAGTTCACCTGATCAGAGTGGTATTCCCAAGCAGCAACCTCGGGTGCTGAAAAATGAAGCCAACGCGGAAGTGCCAGATCTTGCAGTTCCTTGAATGGCCACTTGAGGCTGGCTCCAAAAGCGAGGCACTCCACATAGAAGCCAATGTTAAATGTCCAATCTGGCAGCAGAAATAAACATGTTTACAGCCTGGTACAAAAAAACGGTTTCGGCCTTGATAGCTAGTTTCCCCATTAAAGACAACGGTACGAGGGGTTAATTTAAATAAATACTCATCAGTTTAAACTATTTTAAGCTAAAATGTTATGACTAATTAGGGGCTTGGTCGCTTTGAGTGACAGCTAGTATGTGCCGGGTTGATGGCTAGCAGTGGCTGCTAGCTGCTGTACACTCGACTGTGTTTGTCCATTCCAAGCGTTTTATTTCAAAGATCTAAGATAATATGGCTTGCTGTGCAGTTAATTGTACAAATGGACCATCTAAGAAGTCCGTGCTCCAGTATTTCCATTGAGCAAAATTTTAGTATTATTTACTTTGTATATTAGCAACATTAGCACAAATTAGCAGGTATTGAGAGCTTGGTTAGGTTATCTCCACTGTTACTGAGGCAGTATGCGGGTCATAATTTTTAATATCAGCACCCAAAGCCACCTGTTATGAAAACCATTGCACAGTCCGCATAAAAATATGTGTTAATAATACACCCAAACCAAGATTAGCCTGTTAGCTTTATACTTGTTTGGTAGCACAGAGATAGGAGCATGTTTAGGCTTCATTTGTCCGTCCCAGGTCACGCAGGTCTTGCCCAAGTTCCAACTCTTTACCCATTTATGGGTTGGCCACTGCTAAGATGGTGACATTTTGAAACCACCTTATTTGAGCTTCAAACCAGCTCTAAAACCAGTGCTCAGAAAACCTATGGGTAATGTCATGGAGGGTTTGTCCAGTATATATACAGTCTATGGGTGTTCCATTGTGATCATAAAGCAGAATGATACTTCAAATCCATGCACATGTTTGTATGTGTTGTTGTGTTTGTGCAGGCACAGGCAGCTGGAGGAGATGGAAGGACTAAGTGAGCGATGGCTGAGAGGAGAAGCTGTCTGTTTGTGGTCAGAGGATGTGGTAGACTGCTTATGTTGGGTGATACTTGATCTGATGTTAATGTGCTGCTGTGTATGTGGGAGGGAGTGAGTTGAAAGAGCGAGAGGGGAAGATGGGCAGATAATCCCGTCTGCCTGATGAGATTGAATGCTGGGATTGATTGATCGCCTAATCATAGGAGGAAATGGGCCTGAAAATGAATGGGACTCTGCCCTTGGCTTGCTGTGAGCTGGGTGGTTGCGTTCTAGGGGATGCTAGCTGCAGAAAGACATGGCCTTAATGTGCACGGGACCTGATTTCATTTGTGTCTGATATACAGTTATATGATCCTGGCTAAATGATCAAATAAAAAAAAGGGAGAGGGGCAACAGCAAAGGGGATGTAAATCAAGTTTTATTGCAGGAATATTACTTTTTCATCTCATCTGAAATGGATTCTTAGAGAAAAGTGCAAGAATAAAAATTTATCATAAATTTGGAGTTGATAGAAGTGTGTGTAGGTATAGCTATCCACTGTTCTGCTTTTAGGCAGGTGGACAGTAATATTTGGATCATTACTATTTTGTGCAATTATTGTTCGTTTTGTGTTGGCTTGTAGATTGCTCACGGCTGGATGTCAGGATTTGTCAAACATCTACCAAATAATATTTTTCCACCATGACTGTCTCTATACATACAACTTCTTATCTTTTTCTCATCTCGCCCTCATCCCTCAGTTGCACATTCTCTGTCACTGCTGCACATTTGTTCAAATGACGGCAGTGACACTTAAAATAACGATTCAATATGCACTTTCCCATTTCATAAGCACAAGTAGGATTCCCTCCAGCGTATTCTAACAGGGAAAATAGCTCACCATTTGATAGTACTTGCTTTTTAAAAAAAATGTCCACTGCGCACAAAGTGAACGCTGTCAGAACACATCACTCTGCACACTGATTGAAGTGGGAGACTCGGCTGTGCATCAAGGCGCAATCAAACTAGTAGTTCTGCCTTGTTGTTTAAAAGAGCAGTGGTGTTTGTCGCTTCGAATTTGTCTCTTCACACATCTAAAGGACACCTCAATATTTGGATCATGTCACCATTTTCTACTTTATTGTTGATGCAACACCAATCGTGTTTACGAAACGCAGTGCGAAATGCAATTTACTCTGAGCATAACACAACAAACTGGATGAGACATGAATATACACAGTATATATATTCAGTGTTAAGTATTAAGTACCTCAGCCACATGGGGTGTACAGCCAGTGCATAAATGAGAAGGGAAGAAGCAGGAAGGACGCACACCATAAATTCTGTCAAATCTCGGCCACATTGGATGCAAAAGACAGTGCATTCAGAGTGGCGGTCCGAAGCCCGGACAAATGAGTAGGGTTGCTTCAGGAAGGGCATCCAGCATAAATTTTGCCAAACCAAACATGCAGATCACAAATCAAATTTCCATACCATATCGGTCGAGGCCCGGGTTAACAATGACTGCCACCGGTGCTGTTGTCCAACAGGGTGCCGGTGGAAATTGGCTATTGTTGGGCTACTGTTGGGCTGCTGTTGGGCGAAGAAGAAGAAGAGGGGGAGAACTTGTCCGGAGGCAGCAGGAGAGGAGGAAAGATAGAAGTGTGGAAGTCGGGATATTGAATGCTGACACTAAGACTGGTAAAGGGATAGAGATGGCTGATATGATGGAGAAGAGAAAGGTAATTTTACTGTGTGTACAAGAGACCAAGTGGAAGGGAATTAAGGCCAGGAGCATCAGAGGTGGGTTCAAATTATTGCATCGTGGTGTGGATGGGAGGAGAAATGGTGCTGGGGTCACTCGAAAGTAAAAGTATATTAAGAGTGTGTTCGAGCTTAAGTGAGTGTCTGACAAGGCGATGAGTGTGAAGATGGAAATTGAAGGGGTGATGACAAATGTCATCAGTGCATATGCCCCACAGGTAGGTTGTGACATGGAGATAAAAGATTTCTGGAGTGAGTTAGATGAGGTTGAGAGTGTACCCAAGCATGAAAGAGTGGTGATTGGTAGCGGACTTCAGTGGGCCTGTTGGTGAAGAGAACAGAGATGATGAGGAAATAATGGACATGGTCTCAAGGAGAGGAATGTGGAAGGGGAGATGGTGGTAGATTTTGCAAAAAGGGTGGAAATGGTTGTTGTGAATACTTATTTTAAGAAGAAATTTTTAAGAAGAAGGAGGAGCACAAGGTGATGTATAAGAATGGAGGAAGGGGCACACAGGTGGACTACGTTCTATGTAGGAGATGCAACCTAAAAGAAAAGACCTAAAACCTAAAAGACTAAGATGGTGGCAGGGGAGAGCATAGCTAGAGAGCATCGGATGATGGTTTGTAGGATGACTTTGGAGGTGAAGAAGAGGAAGAGAGTGAGACCTGAACCAAGGATCAGATGGTGTAAGCTGAAGGAGGAAGACTACCGTGTGAAATTCAGGGAGGTGGTAAGACAAGTACTGGATGAAGGTGAAGTGATTTTGGACACCTGGAAACTACTGCAGATGTGGTGAGGGAGACAGCTAGGAAGGTACTGGGTGTGACACCTGGATAGAGGAAGGAAGACGAGGAGACTTGGTGGTGGAATGAAGGAGAGAAAGAGGTTGGTGAAAAAGAATTGGGATAGTCGGAAAGATGATGAAAGTAGACAGGAGTAAAAGGAGATGTGGCATAAGGTGAAAAGAGAGTAAGTTGACCACTCAGGAAGAAGAAAAGGACTTGTACTGATTGGACAGACAGAAGGACAGAGGTGGAAAGGATGCAAATGGAAATGTGCTGACAAGTGAGGAGAGTGTGTTGAGAAGGTGGAGGGTGTATTTTGAGGAGCTGATGAATGAAGAAAACAGAGAGAAGGCTGGATGATGGGAGAGAGAGAAATACTGAAGTGCGACAAATTAGTAAGGATGAAGTGAGGACAGCTATGAAGAGGATGAAGCATGGAAAGGCAGTTGGTCCAGATGACATACCAATGGAGGCATGGAAATGTTTAGGAAAGATGGCAGTGGAGTATTTAACCAGATTGTTTAATAAAATCTTGGAAAGTGAGAGGATGCCTGAGAAGTGGAGAAGAAGTGTACTAGTTCTGATTTTTAAGAACAAGGGTGATGTAAAGAGCTGCAGTAACAACAGAGGCATAAAGTTGATCAGCCACAGCATGAAGTTGTGGGAAAGAGTAGTGGAAGCTAGGCTGAGAAAAGAGGTGAAGATCTGCAAGCAGCAATATGGTTTCATGACAAAAAAGAGCACTACAGATGCAATGTTTGCACTGACAGTGCTGATGGAAAAGTATAGAGAAGGCCAGAAAGAGTTGTATTGTGTGTTTGTGGATTTAAGGAAAGCTTATGACAGCGTGTCAAGAGAAGAGTTGTTGCATTGTGTGGCATAAGTCTGGAGTGTCACAGAAGTATGTGAGGATGGTGCAGGATATGTACAAGGACAGTGTGACAGTGGTGAGATGTGCAGTAGGAAAGACTGATACATTCAAGGTGGAATTGGGATTACATCAAGGATTGGCTCTGGCCCCTTACTTGTTTGCAATGGTGATGGATAGGTTGATAAATGAGATTAGACAGGAGTCTTCATGGACTATGATGTTTGCAGATGACATTGTGATCGGTTTTGAGAGTAGACTAGCCTGGAGAGGTTGAGATATGTGCTGGGAAGAAGGAGAATGAAAATTAGTAGGCGCAAGATAGAACACGGGTGTGAATAAGGGGGAGCATGCTGGAATAGTGCGGTTTCATGGAGTAGAAGTGGTGAAGGTGGATGAGTTTTAATACTTGGGGTCATCTATCCAAAGTAATGGAGAGTTTGGTAGAGAGGTGAAGAAGAGAGTGCAGGCAGGGTGGAGTGGGTGGAGAAAGGTGGTAGGAGTGATTTGTGACAAAAGGGTGTTTTACTATGTTACTCATGTGTGTTGGTCATTCTGGCTGATGTATCTCTGCTTTGCCCTTGCCTGAGGTCCTGATGAGGAAGACACGGTGCATGTAGCTGAAGTTGGACTGCGGACTGGATTACCAGCTGTCGGCGTCTGGACTCCTCACCCTCATCATTCTTTGAGTGGATGATGAATGAAATGATTTTCAAAGACTGGACATGTGGACTTTCTGTGCATGTTTTATAATTCTAGTTGGACTTTGTATTTTGTATTTCTGTCTTATTGATAGTATGGCCATAGCAGATGGTCCCCCCTCTGAGTCTGGTCTGCTTGAGGTTTCTTCCTATACTTATAAAACATCCAGGGAGTTTTTCCTTACCACTGTTGCCATTGTGCTTGCTCAGGGGGTGGGTAAGGTTAGACCTTACCCTTGTGAAGCGCCTTGGGGTGACTATGTTGTGATTTGGCGCTATATAAATAAATTGAATTGAAATTGAATTGAAAGGGAAAGTTTACAAGACAGTAGTGAGATGAGCTACATTGTATGGCTTACAGGTGGTGGTTGCTAACAAAAAGACATGAGGCAGAG
>OMMV01232325.1:0-11625 GCA_900302635.1 Chatrabus melanurus | reverse complement strand
AAAATATCCTCTTTCTCCCAGTTGGTAGTGCGTCGCCCAAATCGCCCCTATACACCATCCGCCCATGTTCCTGGGGTTGCAGAGGTGTTTCACCTCATCCGTGCGCAGGAGTGAGCAGGAGTCACTGTGCTCTGCGCTGAATGCGCCCCGGCTGCGCTCAGCACAGAGCACAGTACATGTTTAAAAAGGACATTAACACACTGATTCGCATTAAATAGCAACAAGTCTATTTTATTAACATCTATTTTTAGACCATCAACAGTGTGTGTCAGTCTCGCTTCATTGGGCGGTGCCGACGCAGCGATAACACGGAGCGCACCCGCGGTGAAAGTTTTCAAAATATATTTTTCACTCTCATTTCCTTCAAATATGCACCAGCTGTGCTTCTGACGGATGGCGTATGTGATGTAAACTTCTTACCGTAGCGCTTTAAACATAAATAAATGAGTTTTTCCTGTGTTTTCTTCCTGCTCACAGAGACCGTGCAGGCGCGTAGCCAGAGGGGCGAGGGGTGGGAATGCCCCCCCAACCACCTCAGAGTAAAGATGCACATTTGAAGACATTTTAGACTTTTTTGCACATTATAACAATACTGTTAATACTGTTAATAATAATAATAATAATAATAACAATAAAATATTTTAACACCTAAAACATTCAATCAGAATTACTTTTTTACACTTAAATCTTTATTTATTCATAGTGAAAAAAACAAACCTATGATGAATAAGAAAACAATAACAACAACAAAGTTCACTTTAATTTTGTCTCATTTAAACTGCCAAAACTCACCAAACTTAACATCTTCTTCAATCGGTTGAGTTCCCCTCCTATGCCCTCCCCCCGCCCTCCTGACAGTCACTATTCTACTATCCCACTCCACACCTTCCCTCCATCACTGCTGACCAGGTGAGGACAGAGCTGAGGAGACGCCATCCCCGGAAGGCAGCTGGTCCTGACCAGGTGTGTCCGAGACTCCTGAGGGCCTGTGCTGCTGAACTCGGAGACCCTCTACAACAGATCTACAACCTGAGTCTGCGTATGAGGAGGGTCCCCTCACTGTGGAAAACATCATGAATCGTCCCACTTCCTAAAAAGGGATGTCCCAGTGAGCTCAATGACTACAGGCCAGTCACTCTCACCTCCCATGTGATGAAGACACTGGAGCGACTGGTTCTGCGGCTTATGCGTTCCCAGGTGCAGAATGCAAAGGACCCTCTCCAGTTTGCCTATCAGGCAAAGGTGGGGGTTGATGATGCCATCCTCTGCCTCCTCCACCGTGCCCTTACCTACCTGGATGCAGGGGATTGCGCTGTAAGGATGCTCTTCTTCGACTTCTTGAGCGCCTTCAACACCATCCAGCCCCACCTACTCCAGGAGAAGTTGACCACCATGGGTGTGGACCCTCACCTGGTGGCCTGGATCACAGACTACCTGACTGACAGACCACAGTTTGTTAGGATGGGTAGCTGTGTGTCCTCCATAGTGACCAGCAGCACAGGGGCTCCACAGGGGACTGTGCTCTCACCCCTCCTCTTCACCCTCTACACCACTGACTTCCACTATAATTTGGATACAGAAATTCTCTGATGGTACTGCAATTGTGGCATGTATCAGGACGGGTGAGGAGGGGGAGTACCAGAGCCTGGTGAAGGACTTTGTGGCGTGGTGTCACCAGAATAATCTCCAGCTAAACATCACCAAAACCAAGGAGATAGTATTGGACTTCAGGCCGGCACCAGCACACACACACAGCCCATTGCCATCGAGGGAAGGGCGATGGAGGTGGTCAACAGTTACAAACACCTGGGTCTGCAACTGGACGACAAACTGGACTGGTCTGCCAACTTGGAGGTGACTTACAAGAAGGGTCAGAGCCGGATGTACTTCTTGAGGAGGCTGGCCTCCTTTAACATCTGCTCCAAGCTCCTGAACATGGTTCACCAGTCCATTGTGTCTAGTGTACTGTTTTATACTGTGGTGTGCTGGGCGGCCAGCGCCAAGAAGAGAGACACCCAGAGACTGAATAAGCTGATCCGGAGAGCTTGCTCTTTTGTTGGACTGAGCCTGGACTCTGTGGAAGCAGTGACGGCGCAGAGGACCATGGCCAGGCTCAGAGCGATCCTGGACAACACCAGCTACCCCCTGCACACCACCTTCACAATGCAGAGGAGCTCATTCAGTGACAGACTGCTGTCACAGAGCTGCTCCACAGACAGGCTAAGGAACTCCTTTGTACCACGTGCCATCAGACTGCATAATGCAATAAATAGGAGAGGAGGGGGGGTCTGGATTTGGACCTTGATAGGGTTTTTGTCTTTTTGTCTTCTTTACATTGTGTCTTTTTGTCATTTGCACACCACCTTCCTTCATTTCTTTTTCATTTATGTGTACTTTTAGTGTGATGTTTGTGAGCAACAGACTGTATTCAATTTCCCTCGGAATTAATAGAGTATTTATCTATCCATCCATCCATCCATCCATCCATCCATGCTGAAAATACACCAGAATGCACCATTTTTTCAAAGTTTTCCAGGGGAGCATGCCCCCGGACCACCTAGAAGGACGTTGCACCTGTGGCACTCATGCAAGCCCCTACGCTGCCTCACCATGGGACTCAGCCTTGAGGCTTGGGACTCAATTTTTCTTGCTTGGTGTGTCCCAGGACTCATCGCCTCAAATTCCAAAAGCTAACCCTGTTTTCAATTGTTTATATATATATATATATATATATATATATCATCCATAAATATTTTTTTAGTGATCCTACTCAACCAACCATTTAACAGATTTGAACAAATATACACCATCCTTTGGTTTGTAGAGGCCATAATGCAGAAATGAGCTAACAAAATAAAAGCCAAAGCTTCACATTCCCAGGAAATACAGTTTGAGCAATACGGAGGCACCGGAGGGGAGCAAAGAGCCGTCCTGCTGAGTGACACAGTCCTGAGTGTGGGCTCCATCTGCACACTGCTCATCTACACTCATTATGCTGATTAATCACTCTGTACCACCCACTTTCAGCCACACGCCAATCACCATTTATCCACATGGATAACTGCACACACACACAGAGCAAGGAGGTATGTCTGCAAGGCCTCGGTTAAAAATAAATAAATAAAATATAAACATTTTGTTCATGTTCTAATGGTAAAAATGGAAAGTAGGCAATTAAATAATTGTTATTAAATGAGGGCAGTATATCATAGCATATGATTGATAAGTCATTGAGTACTCTTAATAGAAAACAACACCCTGTTATTTTCTATTAAGAGTACTCAATGTCTTATCTTCTATTCAGATTATATTCTATTTCTATTAATTACAATTAATGCAACATTTCTCTAAAACTTGCTGTAGTTTAGTGTACATATCATGTAGCTAGTGGTGTGTGTGTGTGTGTGTGTGTGTGTGTGCATAATAAGTGGTTTCCACCTTCACGATCTTACACACTGAATGCCGAACTGTAAGACTTGGTGAGTCCTGTTGAGGTCTCACGGCGTAGTATAGCGTGATGTGTCGTCATTGGTCAGGAAGACCCAAAACGTGGCACATTTTTTTTGAAATGGTCGACAATTGTCCACCTTTTTGACATATTGTGTCACATTGTGCATATTCGCAAACACATTTTGTATGATATCATAAAAGTTAAGTGCGATATTTTGTGCATATTCTGCGAATTTCCACACACGGGCAATGCGCGTTTCGCATTTAGCGTTCGCTTTTCGCTGTTAGCATTTAAAAACGCGCTTTACGGTTCGGGGTAGAATAATAATAATAATCAAGTCAAGTCTGGGAGCATGCTCTGGGGCCACGCTTCGCTTCATCCATGATACCATGGAACCGCCCCAGGTCTTGGATGGCAACCACCCGGGCAGACAACCGGTCCATCCCCACATCTCCAAAGTAACCATCTATCTGCCACAGCCAGGTGTAGTGTGGGCGTCCCCTTGGCCTTCTCCACATGCCAAAACGTCGAAGCTGTCGCATCCTCACAATGCAAGTGATACTCCTCATCTTAGTCTCCCTAAGTAAGTGCTCGTTTGACACAAAGTTATTTCAGCGGTACCCAAGGATCCTCCGAAGAGACCTAGTACCAAAGATGTCCACTCATTGCCTTAGGTCACTGGTTAGTGTCCAAGTCTCACAACCATACAGTAAGACAGGAAGTGCCAAGACCCTCAAGACTTGGACCTTTGTTCTCCTGGAAAGATATCGGCATCGCCAAAAAACCTCTGTCCAGCGACCTCATGACTCCATAAGCTCTTCCTCGGCATCTCTCAATCTCAAAGGCAGAGGACCCAGAGACATGAATGACACTGCCATGATAAGTAAATGTCTCTGCAAGCTCAACACTTTCACCACATACAGATACACTTCTGATGGCCAAGTCCAGGAAGTCATTGAAAGCCTGGATCTTAGTCTTGATCCAAGACAATCGCAAATCCAGACACTCCGATTCCTCACTCATCTTCTCAAGTGCTGCAATCAGGGTGTCCGTTGATTAACAATATAACAATAATGGTTATAAAACAAGTTTACACATTTTTGTTTTGCTTAGATGATCTGTCATCTTGTAGAATATGTACACATTTTTGTGCATTACTTTTTCATGCGTTGTAATACAAATTTTCTGTAAGAATAGGCTGCATTTTTTCATGTATATATATATATATATATATTAGGGTATCTTTTTAGCCTTTATTGTAGAGACAGTGAGAGAGAGACAGGAAACAGGGAATCGAAGACTGGGAGAGACATACAGCAAAGGTCGCCCAGGCCGGGATTCGAACTTGGGACGCTGCAAACCAAGTTCTGCGGCATGTGGTACGCATTTTGATGATGTATTGGTGCATTTTGGCGGTTACGTGACAGCATTTTGCTGACTCATGAGTATTCATGGCAATATATGAAGCAAAAAAGTGGCCATGGACCACGACAACCTGTCCATAAACCAGAACATGTCCATATTTCATAATGATGAAAATATCTAATGCACCCTGTATTTAAAGGAGATATTGGCACATTTTACCCCGCACCGCACAAGATGTGGCTGCATTGTGATGACTTGTCAACGTCTCTCCTCTTCATGGTATGTTGTGGTAGCATTGTAACGTATTGGTGACTTTTGTGGTGACAGTATGCGGTGATTCTTGCTGTCGTTTTGTCAGGTCTAGATGAGATCGTTGGCGGTGGCTAGAGACACTGCTGTGGTGTAGTACTTACTTTGCGATGGCTTCATGACAACATGGTGGGCGGGGCACTTTCCCAAGCTAAATGGGCACGGATTGTCACTAACTACAGTCCCTGCCTTGTTTTACCAAAAGGAGTGACAAGCAAGGGGACTACTGACGAATGGAAGGAACATTAAAAATGGAAGGAATCAAGGAGGCAAGATGTGTTCATAATGCATGTGTAACTCCGTAACTCAATCTTATTATCTTCTGTCTCTCTTGACATGGCTAATGTAATGATTTGTCAGCTGAATGTGCCAGTGCATGAGCCTTGAAGTACCCCTACAATGTGTCACCCTGGCACAGTGGATAGATGGAAGTTGATTGGCTCTTCTTATTCTGCATTAGGGCCTATCAACGCCTCAGAGATGATGTACACATCCCTGAATGCTGGCAGACAGTCCTGGCTTCCTCCATTCATCCAGACGCCACAGGAAGCCTCACAGTTCCATACTTACTTTCATCTCAGTGCGCCCGGCATCCAAACGCACATACATTACATGCAAATGTAAGATAGTGTCAGTTACCCCCTCTTGTTTCCAGTCACTGCGCAATACATCTATCTTCCATCCGAGAGATGTGTGTAACATGTACAAACACACACTCCCTCACATATAAAAAGTGTGTGCACGCTCTCCGTCTCCCTCTCCCATCCTTCAAATTCACCTGCAATATTTATAGCATGGGTGGACAGAGGTCACTGTTGTATATCAGGTCAGCTTCATCAAATTCAAAGAGACATCAGAGCCATCCCGCTACCACACCCTGTATAACAATGAGTTGAAGTCAACACTGAAATACAATAATTAATGTTGGCTCTATGAAAACAGATTGAGCCTCAGAAGGCTTGGCAAAGATCTGCTTTTAAAGAACTGACAGACTGACAAAGCCATTCATCGGTATTTTTGGCTGGCAACAGAAGCAGAACGGAGAGAGTTGTACAGACCTTGTTTGTGAGAGAACAGCCAAGGCACCTCAGGGGCCCCGAGTTCTCTGTGGTTGGGTTTAGTTTAGCACTATAGGTCCTTCATCCTGTTCAGTGCTTTTTAGCAATACCCTTACTTACTGTAGACTAAGTGGAAATAACACTTTGAGCACATTGTTGACACCATAACATGACTCTGGCCATGACCTTGCTGTCAATGGCTTCAGTTGGCATTACTTTTATTTTTTTTTAACTTTTATTTTTTTCCCAAAAGAACCTTCACACTTTCTTGACACCAGGGTCAAAGCTTAGCTTTCCCCGTTGAACATTTTCTGGATAGTGTTGGAGTTCTGTTTTTTGAAGAAAATCAATATCTTTTTTTTCCTGAATATTTTTATGACTACTTGGCTGTCTTACGTTGAACACATGCTTTGAGGGTTTTAATTGTCTTGTTTGTACCAAGTGGTTGCCCTTTACAGCACTACCCACACCAACACCTGAATTTGTGTGGAAATCTGACCAAAATTTGTATGAAATACAGCGGTGAATGTAATTTTACAGAAAGAAGTCGGTTGTGACAAAGCACACAACTTTAATTGGGTGTAGTTCGAAGAACTCTACCCACTCTTATTGTACATAAGAAATATCAACTCTCCAGGTAAGAAATACATCATTTATAGACCATAAATTTGTATGGTATACTAGGGCTCAATAATTTTATTGTTTTACCATTTTTATAATATATTTTGCAACGTCATCTGCAGCAACTGTTGCTATCAGTGTGTGATGCTAATGTTAGCTGATGCAGCTAAAGTGCAGAGGTCTAAAGTGTCAGTGTCAGTGCTTGTCAGGAAATTACATTTTCAGTCACTGGGGAGTGCACAAGCTAGTGACTTCTGAGTTCCAGTCCCAAGCCCAGATACATGAGGAGGGTTGCGTCAGGACGAGCCTCCGGTGTAAATTTTGACAAACCAAGCATGCACATCACAAATCGAACTTCCATGCCAGACTGGTAGAGGCCCACGCAGGTTAACAATAACCTCCGCCGGTACTGTTGTCCAATAGAGTGCCAGTGGAAACTGTCATACTGTTAGGCGAAGAAGAAGAAGCTAAGGAAAACTCCCTGGAAGAAACATCCAGGGTGTTTTTCCTTACCACTGTTGCCATTGTGCTTGCTCAGGGGGTGGGTAAGGTTAGACCTTACCCTTGTGAAGCGCTTTGGGGCGACTATGTTGTGATTTGGCGCTATATAAATGAATTGAATTGAATTGAATTGAATTGAAGAAGGAGAGGAGGAGTGTGTGTCTGGAGGCACTGGGAGAGAAGGAAGGGTAAAAGTGTGGAGGTGGGAGTGGAAACTTTGAACATTGGCAGTATGAGTGGTAAATGCAGCGAGCTAGCTGATGTGATGCAGAGTAGAAAGGTAGACATATTGTGTGCACAAGTATGGAAGGCCAGGAGCGTCGGTGGTGGGTTCGAACTGTTTTATCATGGTGTGGGTGGGAAGAGAAATGCAGGATTAATCCTGAAGGAAGAATATATTAAGAGTGTGTTGGAGGTTAAGCGAGTGTCTGACAGGGTGGTGAGTATGAAGCTGCAAATTGAAGGGGTGATGATAAATGGCATCAGTGCATATGCCCCACAAGTGGGTTGTGAAATGGAGGAGAAAGAAGATTTCTCGTGTGAGTTAGATGAGGCGGAAGAGAGTGCACCCAAAAGTAGAAACAGTGGTGACTGGAGTGGACTTCAGTGGCCATGTTGGTGAAGGGAACACAGGTGATGAGGAGGCGATGGGTAGATACAGTATCAAGGAGATGAACGTGGAAGGGCAGATGGTGGTGGATTTTGCAAAAAGGATGGAAATGCTGTGATGAATACTTACTTTAAGAAGACGGAGGAGCACAGGGTGACATATAAGAATGGAGAAACATGCACACAGCTGGATTACACCTTCTAACTATGTAGGAAATGCAGCCTGAACAAGATTGGAGACTGTAGGATGATGGCAGGGAGAGCGCAGCTAGACAGCATTAGATGGTGGTTTATAGGATGAGGGAGGAGTGGAAGAACAGGAAAAGAGTGAGAGCTGAACCAAGGATCAGATGGTGGGAATTGAAGAAGAGTGTCATGTGAAATTCAAACTTGCCTAATGTTAGTTTAACTCGTCTATAAAGCACTGAGCAACTTTAATCTGTGATGTGGAAGTTGTGATCGCTGAACAGTTTTGTTCAACTTAATATCAGTGTTGTTGTTGAATTACACATGGTTTGCTCTCTCTAGGAATAACTACCTTGAAAAGCACCCACCAGAACAGGATTTCTTAAGTGCAGTTTAAGTGGTATTGTTTCCAGGGATGTAAATTAATGTTTAGCAACTGTGCTGTCTAAGATTTCAAGCTCCCCCTATTGTCTTTGCACTTGTTTACTAATTCTTCTGTCGCAGTACCACAAGTTACCATGTTGCTAAATCAGTGCAAGTTCAGAAACTGTTTAAAGGGATTACATTTTACAAACTCAAGCTCCACTATCAAATACATAGCCTCTTGTATGAAGGCCAAATCAGCTATGCTACTGAAAGAAACAAAAAACACGATCCTCATGCACTCAAAATACTGTATTTCACAGATAGAAATGCTCTCTGATGATCAGTCATGGTTTATTTCTATTTCTAATCATTGTATTGAACTCAGGAGATCAGGACTTGGACATACTGAAGACCATATTCAGTTTTTGGGGCTTAAGTTTAAAAAAGGTATTTTAAAATATTCAGGAAAAGTTATTCATATCAGATTTGAACTGAGTAAATTTTACTTCGCCCTTTAAACCAGGACTTGCCCTTAAGGTTGTTTTTTAATTTGCACAAATGTGGACATGCCGATAAATCTGAGTGCAAATGCGGCCAACAGTTACGAGCAAGACAGATGCATTTCGAGGCCATTTGTTTGGACACGTACCAGGCAATGTCTGAAACAACAGCTGCAGGAGTGATAAAAATGCATGTGCAGTGGTCAGAGATTTACAGACACTCATCCTGGATATGAATATCATGGCAATTTAAGGCTTTCAGTGATTCCTTTGAACTGATCTTTTTATGGGGCAGAATGATTACAGTCTTCATGTGTAATGGGAAAAAAAGTGGTGCACAAATTTGAATTCATTTTGGCTTTTGTGAAATCAACACAGGGTCAAAAATAAACACATCCACTATTGCTGAAAGTTCCAAAATATTTGTTAACTTGCCATGGTCTCTTAAGTTCCTGTTAGTGATCACGATTGACTATAAATGGTAATAAATGGACCTGCATTTACATAATGCCTCTATCCAAAGGGCTTTCCAATGATGCCTTTCATTTGTAATGGCAAGACTACAGACCGCGAGTAGAGAACGACACAGGTAATGGGTAAAAGTATGTTTTATTGCTCACAGTTTCTTCAACGGAATCAGTCAAAACAAGCCGCACAGGAAGTACATACCACAGTGGTGTCCAGGAGGAAACGGGCAATGAGAGTGGTCGAGAACACAGGCGAGCAGTCGGTACACAGGATTTCAGTCTGTTCAACAAAGGTGTCCGTGGAGGAAGCAGCAAATGAGTGATCCAGCTAAACAAGCAGTGGGTCAGAACACAGCTAGCAAATATACCAAGGTGAGTGAAGATGGCAGGCTAATTCCAGGAAACGCGTAGTGGCAGCATAGGTTGGCAACAATGGAACAAACAAGAAGAAGTAATGTGAGAAAGCAAGCACAAGAGCAAGACAATCTGGCACGGCAGTGAAGGAAAAGTGGCAGTTAAATAGTGTTTGAAACAGTTTATGTGGAAGTCAGAGTGCATGTGGAACCAGAAACCCAAGGGCAGGAAGTAAAGTGGCTGAAACAAACACAGAACAGATGTCACAACAAAAGCACAAGGAGAGATTAACATGGAGGAGAGCCTCAAATAGCACGCAAGGAATAGATAACACATAGGAGAGATACTAGAGAGCATGAGGAGACGGTAATTAGTAATTAAGGAGTATCAGAATCCCAAGAGTCAACATGACAACATTCACCCATACTCACACACCGATGTCGGTGTGCTGCCAGACAAGGCACTCAACTGTACACCGGGAGCAACTTAACGTGCCTGTAAAGTGAAAATAAATGTAAGAATCACTAGCTTTTTTGTTGTTGTTGTTTTGTTTTTTAAATTTGCATTTTCCATACCGTCCCATCGTTTTCTGATTTAGGGTTGTGTTTTGACCCAGTGTTGGTTTTAGAAAACCCAAAATAAAATCAAAACTTTTTGCCATTCTTTTTCTATTACAGATTTTGTACAATCATTCTGTTCCAGAAAACAGAAAAAAAATAGTTCAAATAAATCACTGAAAGCCCAATACTGCCATGACATTCATGTCCATGATGTGTATGCAAACCTCTGACCACAACTGTAGATCAACAGTTGGTTGAAAGAAGCAGGACAGACCGGGCAGGAAGATTCTCCAGTGAGCACATTAAAATAATTTTCTGTTATATTTATTTATTTCTTGTCAGGGTTTGAGTGCAAAGTCATTTGACAGGGACAAAAGAAAAAATGTCAAGGCACTTTAACTGATTGCCATGGGATTTGAAAAAATGTTGTTTTTTTCAATTCTGGTTGATTTTCAGAATGGTTTTGCACTGCAGTTCCAGTTCAAGTGGAGTTAGCGTCCATAGTCGCCATGAAAGAACATATGATGGATCAGCCAAATCCATGTCCGTGTGAAATTAGGTGTTAAAATACTGCACAGACAGATGACAAAACACGTCATATGTAAAAAAACAAACAAAAAAAACCCAGCTTCAATGCAATGTGTGTTACCATAGATTTTCTAAGATGAGATACAGTACATGTATATGTTTTGCATTGATTAAAAAAAAACATTGATGTCGTCTTTCTTTCATTTATCACCCACAATACGCAATGCAATTCCGTTGCTTGAAATAAGGAAATCATCACTAAATATTTAAGCACACCCAGTGGTTGGCATGTGTGGTAAGCTAAGTCTAGTCAGCAAATGATATGACCCTGGAGGCTTGTTTTTTCTGAATATCAGAGTGGCTCCTTAATGTTTAATGTCTGCCAATGTATTTTATATTACCCCATCTCCTTTTCAAAAGGAAATCCTAATGACTATCACTGCACCGTACTTTTCATTTGTAATTAGAATTGCCTCTGCTGTGCCCAAATGTATGAGTAAGAATACCACAGAAGTGTCCAGCATCTCTGAGGTTTGATATCACCAGTCATTTGTTTGACATGCTAGGGCTTTTAAGGAACCAGCGGGAAACATTTATTTTTGGATTTAGGATGAGGAATTCAAGTTTATTGAAAAGTAAATGTTTTTGTTTAGCATCCTGATTCTGTGTGGAAATCCAGCCCTTTCAATATGATTTTGATTTGGATAACAAACCAAACGTAGACGAGAAGGCCACCAAGAGGCGAACGCC
>OMMV01232300.1:0-11075 GCA_900302635.1 Chatrabus melanurus | reverse complement strand
ATTGGCCGGTAGTTCGAGGCGGTGGTACCCTTGTTGGGATCTTTCATGATCAGGATTGTTCTGCCTTGTGTTAGCCAGTCTGGGTGAGTACCTGTTGTTAGCAGCCCACTTATTTGTGCTGCCAGGCGGTCATGGAGTGCCATTAGCTTCTTCACCCAGTAAGTGTGGATCATATCAGGGCCTGGTGCTGTCCAGCTCTTCATGCCTGAGACTCGTTGTTGGAATGCTGCCTTTGTGATGTTGACTGGTTCTTGTTCTGGGAGGTTGCTGTAGTGTGTTCTTAGGTCCACCAACCACTTGGCATTGGTGTTGTGTGATGCCTCTTTCTCCCAGATGTTCTTCCAGTATTGCTCAGTCTCTGCTCTGGGTGGGTCTGTCCTTGTGCTGTGGTTCCCTTGCAGCTGGGAGTACACCCTGGATGGGTCTTAGGAGAACAGGCCGTTTATTATCTTGGCCTCTGCTTCCCTGGTGTATCTCTTCAGCCGAGTAGCCAGAGCTGTTATCCTTTGTTTGGCAGTTTCTAGGGCCTCAGTTATGGACATCTTGTACTTTTTATCCATCCAGCACCTGTCTCTCATGATGCCCTTCTGTACCTCTGTTAGCCAACTAACATCCTTCCTGGCATCCCTGATTCAGGCTTCCAATCTTCTTCTCGATGGGGGGGGCTCTCTGTGCACACATTCTTGATCTTATACCCAAGTGTTTCTAGGATTACTGTGGCTGTGGCATATACAAGCTCATTGGTTTCTGTAATGCTGGTAGTGGGGATGGTGAGTTGAGCTGTGTTGATGTCTGCAAGCATCTCTTCTGATGGGACTTCTGGGGGAATTGTACCTGGTGTGGCTTTCTTCAGTCTGGCCACAATCTTCATCCTCAGCTCAGTAGATGCATGTGTCATAGCAGGTGTTTGGACATCAGCCAGTTCCTTAACACTGCTCTCTTCTACCAGGGTCAGCTCATTGCATCCACACTGCCTCTGGATCTCCAGCTTCAATACTAGCTCACTTCTATTGATGTTGGAGCACTGAGCTACCAGGTGGTTCTTGGTTAGTGTGGATGTTGGTCTTCTGCTCATCTATATTTCCCCCATATTATATATATATACACGCACACACACACACACACACACACACGTGGGAACTACTATGGATGAGCAGAAGACCAACAGCCACAAACTGCACACAAGCACAAACTGGTGAGCACTGGCACTGCACTCTCCTAATGAAAGCGCACAGAACTAAGGAAAAGCAGTGGTGATTGAAGTGACCTTGTGTCTGATGTGTGTCTGTGTGTGCATGTCAGAGACAATTAGCAAATGAGGGAGAGATGTGCAGACAGAGAGGAGCAGACTGATGACTGATCAGTAACTACAATTTGTTCAACAAATCAACAGACAGGCTTGACTACACTTTGAAAACAATGACAGAAAAAAAATTACTTAAAATATGGAATGAAGCTCTGCACGTTATTTCACAGCGTAATTCTTAACACACATATTTGCCATGACCTGCTAATGCATCCACATCACCCCCTATAGGCACTTTCTGGTTATTTTTGTGTTTTCATTGTCAGAGAAAGGTTTTCTTGAATAGGAGATGTGAAATTTCAGCTCGTTTGCCAGGAGGCACTCAAGCCTAGATTTGTTCTGTTTTTTTGTGTTAAAGTCCTTTATTCCACTCCACCATGAAGCTGGATGACCGGCCATGCGACAGACAAAAGTTTTACCATGCACAGTTTCTCTAATCACAGCCACAGAAGCCTATAACTCTTTTAGAGTTATCATGGGTGTCTTGGTGGCTTCCCTTACTAGTCTCCTTCTTGCACAGTCACTCAGTTTGTGAGAACTGCCTCCTCCAGGCAGATTTACCATACAGTACCATACTGTTTGTATTTTTTAATGATTGATGTAAATGAAGTTAAAGACAAATTGTGACTTGGATGCATCCCCTGACTTGTCTGAAGAAAACTGGCTGAAAAGTGATGATGCAATCTTGATATTTAAATGATGTAACTGGACAATAATAATTGTCCATTTACATATGACCTCTCAAAATGTATATTAAAGTGTTTTTGTTGAACCCCGTTAATTAAAGCTGAACATCTCCATGACAAGCACATGTGAATTGTTTCATTTCATCTCCGTTATGGTGGAGTAGAATGACAGAATAACAATAATTGTGTCACTGTCAAAATACTTATGGACCTGACTGTATAACCAGGAAACAGAGACTGGTCTGCACTCTCTGGCCTCTCAGAGATCCAACTACATGGAGTAAGCAACTGTTTTTGATAGATCATGTCCATAACTCACTGCCTGTTTCTTCTTCAGGTTTGTCACCCTTCCAGTCTCTCCGTAGTTACCAGGTCTGACTCTTCTCTGATTTGGAAGGGGAGGTCAGTTCTCCCAGCTCAGGCCCGCATCTGCAAGTGTCAGCTCACATGGATGATGAAGTGGGACAATCAGCATCGGACACCTGCTTCCCATTATCGGATGTACAAAGGGTCTGACTTTCCACCAATATATGGAGTCACGCAAATTAGCCCCTTGATTCATCTGCCACTGGTCCATCTTGAAGGTGGTCAATCCTCCTTTGATACCTTTGAAAAATCTGTCTTCAGATATTTCTGAAGACAGATTTTTCAAAGGTTTTATGGACAGATCAAATGAGAATGACTCTTGATGGACCAGATGGATGGGCCTGTGACTGGATCACTAATGGATACACAGCATCACTTCAAGTCAGATGCTAACAAGGTGGAGAAGGGGTATTGGTATGGGCTGCTATCATTAAAGATGAGCTAGTTGGACCTTTTCGGGTTGAAGATGGACTTAAAATCAACTCCCAAACCTACTGCCGGTTTTTAGAAGATACTTGCTTCAAGCAGTAGTACAGGAAAAAGTCTGCATCATTCAAGAAGGCCATGATTTTTATGCAGGACAATGCTCCATCACATGCATCCAAGTACTCCACTGCTTGGCTACCCAGCAAAGGCCTCAAAGATGACAGAATAATGACATGGCCCCCTTCCTCACCTGACTTAAACCCTATTGAGAACTTGTGGACCCTTCTTAAAGGTGAGATTTGCAGTGAGGGAAAACAATCCACCTCTTTGGATCTCATTTGGGAGGCTGTGGTTGCTGCTGCACCAAAAGTTGATCATCATCAACTTATACATCAGTGTATAATCAAGGTTCAGCAGAGCATCATCTTTGGTAGAGTCCAGAAAACATTGTTCATCAAAGTAGGAATAGGCAGTGTCCAGAAGCACTGAGGAGACTCCAGTGGTGGATGAAAAGTGATCTGTACCCAGTAAACCTCTCTGGTTTGTACACCCAGCCAAGGAGCATCCACAGCATAGGTGTCAAACTGATTCCAGAAAGGGCCAAGAGGGTGCAGGTTTTCTTTGCAACCACCCACTCCACCAGGTGATTTCAATGATGAACTCATCCCATCGGCTCAAAGTGATATTAATCAGTTAAGTCACCTGGTGGTGTGGGTGGTTGCAAAGAAAACCTGCACCCTCTTGGCCCTTTCTGGAATCAGTTTGACACCTGTGATCCACAGCCTGAACAAAAAGTCAAAATTTCCAAGGCCTAGAAACATTAATTAAGTGGAGATTATCGTCTATGAGAGCCCATGCATCATCCAAAAATCTGTACTTTCTGGACTGGTGGTATAGTGAAAGCAATTTAAAAGGAAATTCCAAAGAAGGAATTGATTTATGAAAGGTTCTTATTTTAGGTCACGTCTTTCTGTCAGGATTTGTCATAAATTTGAACCCTGACGCCATACACAGAACAGGCTTCGCATGTGAAAGTGGTCTATTTACAGTGCAGGAATTGTAGATTTCAGGGGAGACTGACAGATGGAGGAGAGGACAGGAAAAGGACAGGCCGGCAGATTGGCAGGTAGATTAAAGGATGTAGTTCAGAGCAGCAGAGCAGACTGATGTACTGACAGACAGACCGACAGACCTGAGCAAAAGAATCCATAGAATGGTGAACAGTAGGGATGTAACTACAACCTATTCTGGTGCTGCCCTCTGCTGACGCAGAGAGGCATAACCAGAGTTTAGACCATAAGATAAATCTCATTTCCTTGATTGTTCCCAAACGGTCTCCCACACTCTTAACATTCCCAGTCCATGATTCTTCACGCAGCTTGTTATTGAACATTTTGGCGACTCTGCCCTGGTTATGGATTCATGGATCAGTTCGGTGAGACTTTGCTTTTGTTTGATCAGAGACTGCCTTCACTGTTTTCCGTCACGGTCTTCACAGACATTTCACTTCATGTTTAGATTCCCTGCTCGAGCTCACTAAACCTTTTTTAAATAAGCACGTGCACTTTCATCCAGCTTCCCAGTCATCACTTTATCATAACAGGGGAGGACAAGCAATCGTGATGGCTGAGGAAGTGCAGAGAGACTGACTGATGAACAGACCAGCAGACAGGCAGGCAGGACATCCATACAGGACATAGAGACAGGCAGACGGGATCCAACAGCAACATGCACAAAAGTATGGTTTATTAATTAGAATCATTAATACATTTCAGTGTTTGTTCAAAATGGAATCATCCCATTTCTTCAACTGTATTTCTGCATCTACATCACATTTCCATGTCCAGTATACAAGGTAGACAAATACATCAGTAACATCATTGAGGATTCTGATGGTATTTTCTGGCTGCTTTAGGCACGCAGCGTATTAATGAGATATCTGCATCATCATGCATGACCAGTGAATCTGCTGGGCTCACCATGTAGATATTTGGCTCGAGTTCATATGTACAGAATAACTGACAGCTTATGTTGGTTGGCAGGGTTTTTCATGATTGTCTCCCTCCTCCTGATTGGTGTCGTTAGGTCTATATTGTACTGAACTGAGCCTTCTCCTCCTCGTTGCAGTCTGTCAAGGTCCTTGGCACTGACACCTTCATATCTGTCAAGTAGGATTAATGTTTCTGCTTCCTTGTACCTACTTGTACATCCAATTCTTGCTTTCATGCTTCTTGCAATATATCTGACTTTTCCTGTTCCTGGTGCTGTCCAGACTGCACCAATCAGCCCATAACATTGTGACCACTGACAGGTGAAGTGAATAACATTGATTATCTTGTTACAATGGCACCTGTCAGTGGGTGGGATATTTTAGACAAGTTAACATTTTGTCCTCGAAGTTGATGTGTTGGAAGCAGGAAAAATGGAGACGCATAAAGATTTGAGTGACTGACAAGGACCAAAATGTGATGGCTGGATGACTGGGCCAGAGCATCTCCAAAACTGCAGTTATTGCAGTGGTCAGAACCAACCAAAAGTAGTCCAAGGAAGGAAAACTGACTACAGGGTCTTGGGCGGCCAAGGCTCATTGATGTGCATAGGGAGCGAATGCCTGCCCATATGGTCCAAAACAACACAAGGATCTCTTGCCAACATCTTGGTGCCAGATACCCCAGCGCACATTCAGTGGTCTAGTAGAGTCCATGCCTCAATGGGTCAGGGCTGTTTTGGTAGCAAAAGGGGGACCTACACAATATTAGGCAGGTGGTTACAATGTTATGGCTGATCGGTGTAAGCAGCAAGCTGAGGGCTGGAAATGTGCGAAGAAAACAAGTTTTGTTCCCACCTTGAGGGGGACTACGATTTATATATAGTCTAAACTTGTCCTGAAAGTTTTTTTTATAGATCTATTGAAAGTAGCTTATTTAGATCACTTTGGGCGTGATTTACTAAGATCCCATATAACAAGTGTGAAGTTGTGTGGGCTTTCCAAACTTTTGCACTTTAGGTTGGTGAACATTTTGCACATGATAGTGGGTGGTAAGGTGACATAGACAGCCGTATGTAAATGAGAATTTGTGTGTTAATGACAGTCAGCCCCTTGCAGCTATGCACAAAATAAGACATTTTAACTGAAAATGTCATTTATTGAACATTTACCAAATCAAAAATGAGTGTCTTGAAAATGGTTTATCACAGAAGGTGCGCAGTGTTTGGCACAAGTCCAAATTCAGCACAGCTCGCATTAAACGACAATCTTCAAATGTGCATTCCCACGACGGGGTGCATTTCACTCGGGTGTTAATATCTTCTCTTCACTTTCACATAATCATAGAGGACATAACATAGAATGAGAATCATGTATGTTTTTTCTGTATGTATAAGTGGCTGTCCACAGCTGCTGTCCATACTGTCCACGGAACTGTCCACAGTCCTGACCATAGACTGTGGTGCTGACTGCTGTCGGCTCCCATGCGTGGTTGTGCATGGGGGCTGTGCTGGACAGACATGCACAGGACTTTCTACTTATATTTCTATTACATAGAAAGACAAGATAAATGTCATTTAATTTTATTTAGACAGTGGATGCTTCATTTCCTTAAAAATAGGCCACTATAAATCAATGTTTAATCATGGTGTTTTCTCTGTTAAAGAGGTTTATTGAGTGAAAATAAAGAGATTCATACCCAGACAGGTCATTGGGAATGACTTTGAATCAGATTTATGTGTCTGCATTGATCGCGCAACACTGGGTAAATTAGCACCAAGGTTTCAAATTAGACAATCTCAGCCCCTCATATTGCTTTTAGCCTGATAAATTGTGCTGCGTGTGCAAACCTCATCTATTTGCATGTTCAACGCCCACAATTTTGCATACTTGGGAGGACACACCCCAAATTGCATATTCATCTTGGCAAAATGTTAAATGGACAATATGCACCATGACTATTTTGCACATTTGAAAGATGCAATCCTAAGTGTGGCAGCACGGTGGCTTAGTGGTTAGCACTGTTGCCTTACAGCTAGAAGGTCCCAGGTTCACGGCCGACCTGGTCCTTTCTGTGTGGAGTTTGCATGTTCTCCCTGTGTTTGCATGGGTTCTCTTCAGGTGCTCCGGCTTCCTCTCACTTCCAAAGACGTGCTAGTTAGGTGAATTGGTGACTCTAAATTGACCGTAGCTGTGAGTGAGAGTGTGAATGTGTTTGTCGGCCTTGCGATGGACTGGCAGCCTGTCCAGGGTGTACCCCTTCTCTCGCCCAATGACTGCTGGGATAGGCTCCAGCCCTCCTGTGACCCTTAATTGGAATAAGCAGGTATAGAAAATGAATGGGCGCAGCGTGGTGGCCAAGCAGTTAAAGCAATCGCGTTCAGTGCAGAAGGTTCCTGATTCAAGGCCATCCATCCATCCATTCTCAATACCCGCTTAATCCAATGAAGGGTCACGGGGCGCTGGAGCCTATCCCAGCAGTCATTGGGCGAGAGGCGGGGTACACCCTGGACAGGTCGCCAGTCCATCGCAGGGCCACACATAGACAAACACCCCTGCCCATTCTCAATGTAATGTAATGTGGAGTTGCGTCAGGAAGGGCATCCGGCATAAAACATGTGCCAAATCAACATGCAGATTGATATCGGATCTGCTGTGGCGACCCAGAGTTGAAATTGGGAGAAGCCGAATGGACTTGAATGAATCCTCAGTGTTTAAGTCAAATGTGGGAGCATGCGCTAATGCCGAGAGAGTCTGGCTGCAGACCTTACCTGGGAGTAAATCTCTTCTGAGGATAAGGAAATTGACATGGCAAAACTGCTTTACAAACTCCGAAGATGCTGATAAGTAAAGTACGGTGTGCAAAACATCACAAATGGTGATATGAGTCCTTAGTTTAAGCGAAAACATCTATGTTAAAATAAAAATAATACATTGGCAGGCATCATTTCCTTAAAGATGATGAAAATACAAAACCCATAATTCCATGCATCAGATTGACATCATTTCTTTACCCTCAGAGGACATTTTTATTGACACAGGAGATACTCCCAAGTGAGGTCTGCAGCCAGACCCTTCTCACTGATGCTGCGCTTCACCACATCCACAACACTGCACTGGGTCCTGGATGGCAACCACCCAGGCTGACAAATGGTCCATCTCTAAAATAACCATCCATCTGCCGCAGCCAGGTGAACCATGGGCGTCCTCTTGGCCTTCTCCAGCCACTGGAGACACTCAGGTACCTATATGCTGGATCATGCACAGAGAAATGGGCCACATGGCCAAAATGTCAAAGCTGACGCTCCATCACAATGGAAGTGATACTTCTCATCTTAGTGTCCCTATGTTACTGCTCATTTGACAAAAACTCATTCCAGCGGTTCCTAAGGATCCTCTGAAGAGACCTAGTACCAAAGTCAGTGTTCACCGTTAGTAAATCAGCATGCACATTTTTTGGGGGGAGTTTAGGGTGTTTGTGCACGTGTTTACACACACAAACCTTTAAGGTGCAGTCACACTATGGCGTTTGGGCCAATGCAGACAAACGTTTTTGCGACCAGGGGAGATTAGCTCAGGCTAGCAGAGGCTAGCGGAAACCGACGTTTGCAAATACGTTTGTCTGCGTTGGCCCAAACGCCATAGTGCGACTGCACCTTTAGTAAATCAGGTCCTTTATGTTCCATATTGGGACTGCATTATGAGCATGGGTAGCATAGTATGAACTAGGAAGCTTTGTAAAGTGGTTCCTTACCTATGAACACCTCTGATTTATTTAATGGAAAATGAATATATTCATTGTCCAATGATATAAAAATAATATAATTATATACCCAATGATCAATAAACCTTTAAAACAGAGATCAGTTAAAAAGTTCAAAATGAAAGTTTACTGACAAAAATGGAACTCAGTTTGAAATGAAAGTTCTCCATCCTCATAATGGATTCACATTAAACATTGGCTTCTATAGTGTTGCTACCTTGTTGAGGATATTACAATAACCTTTAATCATCTTCCAACTGATTGACTTCCAAATGATATGTGGTTGAGTAATCATAAAATCAAAAATGCTTCTGAGTATTAATGCTGTAAGGAATGCTCTACTAGTGAACAATGAAAAGAAACCAATAGTAGAATTGTTTCTATCAGGATAAAGAAACATCCATTGGATTAAAATTTACTCTCAATATATGCTCAACCACTTGAGGGGATCAGCCAGTGTAATACACTCCACAGGCTGGCAGCTCATGGCAGGAGTAATTGGAAGGTAAAATTGATAGAGTGTTATTCACAGTATATTATTTGCAGGAGCCAAGAAAACAGGCTGTTGCAGTTGCCATGCCTATACAGATAACATTAAGCCTCTGGGAATGAAACTCTTATTTTTCATTAGGTTATGAAAAACAGTCAGTATTATGGCACTACAGACAGAAAATACCACTCAGGAGTTACACATTGCTCTTTCTTTGGATTCTTCCACAGAATTTTACAGTAATCCTTGTAACATTTCCTGTGATACTTAACTTCTAGAGCAAGACAGTCTTTTCCCCTGATGTGCATCAAAATGCCTTCTTTGTTCTTGAGTGTGACTGCCTCAAGTCAACACACACACACACACACACACACACACAAAAAAGCGTTTTGGGTTTTCTTGTTTGTTTCTGCTGGAGTCACGCGTACATAACTCCGAGCAGCACTGTGGCACTCACTGTCCAATTCCAGGCATGTCTGCAGATATCCTTGATATTTATTCCATCTACGAGCAGTAACGGCAGAAATACTATATTTTGTGACGTGTTGAAAGTATCACAAGCTTTTCTTCTTGTCATGGTGTCGCCATGTTGAAGGTCATGTGGTGCAAACAAGCGCTTCGATTGGTCAGCATTCAAAATCACTGCTCTTGACCTCAGATGAAATAGTCCAACATAAAAGTGGGATAAACTTTAACACTGGCAGGATTTGTGAGTTAAACTTTTTGCCTGTTCCACATCTCAGCAGTTTTTCTCAGTTCAAATGTTTATTTTTTTATTCTTGAAGTGGGAATGGAACTGAATGAAAATGGCAGTCAGCTTTTGGCCTAGTAAATGTGATGGAGGAGTTGATTCCTATTTATGGGCATCGTATTTGGATGTTTTGAATTTGTCTCTTTGATGCCAAGGTGTTTGATGAGAACATATTTGTTTCCCTGTCGCAGCCATCCAAACTCAAAGATGGTGGAACTGCACTGAATTCATGCTGGAACACCCCTTGTAGATCCACAGCTCTTTGCTGTCCAACTATGAGAACGCTGACAGTGACAGACAAAAACACAACTACTCGCAAACAAGCACATTGGTACTAGTTAAATCTGGCATTTATTATTGTTAATCTCAAAATCATTTCGTTTGCTAAATTTCTTGCTCTAAAGAAATATGAGATTATTCACTTCCTGCCTGTTGATGAATCCCTCATCCATAAACGGTGTATATGTATCAAGGCCGAGTTGTTGTATGGCATTACAAATCTAATCAAGAGTTCTTTCATTGTAATCCATAATTAATAACATAGGCTGTGGATCATTGCCATGGTAGCCAGGAAAAAAGTACTGAAAATAATGCAGAGAAATACACTGTGCACAATTATTAAGTTTTCTGACCTTATAATCATTTCTATGCATATTTTCCAACTCCAAGCTATATAAACTTGAATACTGATTGAATTTAAGCATTCTCAGGTGATAATTATTTTATTATTTATTTTTAGGGTGTGGCCTAAAGCAATTAACACCCCATATCAAGGTGTGCATAATGATTAGGCAGCTTCTTTACCTCAGGCAAAATGGGCCAAAAAAAAAAAAAAAAAAAGATTTAAGAGACAATGAAAAGTCAAAAATTGTAAAATGCCTTTCAGAGGGATGCAACATTCTTGAAATAGCTAAACTATTGAGGCATGATCAACCAAAAATCAAATATTTTTTTGGAAATAGTCAACATAGGCCACAGTCAGAAGCTGAAAAAGGGCCTCTAAATAGGGTTTCGTTCCAACATCCTGGGCACTACTTTTTAAGTTTTTCTGAGGCCCAAATATATGAAGATTCTTATACCAAAAGTTCTCCGCATATAACCCTGCAGTATTTGAGAAAATCCCATCCAAACTTGATGTTTTCATCAAAAATGTGCATGTTGGAATCTGCACTACTTTTTGATGCCCCTTTATTCCACAACCATAATACCTAGGACAATGATTTTTGCAAAGCTTATCAACAGTGCTATTATATACACATCTTTAAAGTTTCAGTAGTTTATCTTGTTTGAATTTAAAAAT
>OMMV01232298.1:0-10830 GCA_900302635.1 Chatrabus melanurus | reverse complement strand
TGTTTCGCCCCCTCCTCCGGAGTCAGCGGCTGTTTCGCCCCTCCTCGTGTAATTGACCTCCTCGTTGCCGGACCCTTTTGCCTCCTCGCATTTTGTGATTTTGCCTGCCGGACTTATTACCTTCGCTGTATTTGCCCTCCTGTGTTTGAACTCTGCTTGTCCCTGATTTCGTCTCCAGCCTGCTCCTCCACGGACACTGTCGCTATTCTGGACTGCCTTTCTGTGTACCGACCTCTGCTCTGCCTAATTAAAGTCAGTGTTTTATCCAAAAGAACCATCTCTGATCTCTGCGTCGGGGTCTCGCCACACTCCGTTCCTGACATCTTTATTGTTTGTTAATCCTGCTTAAGAAAATTTATTCATGAACTCATGTGATAAAGTGAGTATTTTGTGTTAGATACCGCCTCCGGATGCAAAACCTTTAGTTGAGATTACTTCTACTGAGTTTGGTTTCAATATCGCTGTGATATAAAATCATGTGATCTCATCGTCACCACAATGTTATAAAGTCTATTTGTTCATTCCGTCAGAACTTACAGTTATTAAACTTACAGTTTATAAAGACATGGTATTTGATATTAAGAATGTGTAATTCAGATTTTCATTGTTCTAAAACACACCCGGTGGCATTAAGTATTCACAAAGTTCGAACGTAACATTCCAATTGACTGGCCGAGCTATGGGGAGTGGCTCCAAAAGCAGCGTTAAAACTGTCCCGTAGAGACAGAGAAAAAAAGAACGAGAGATAAAACTTTAAGAAGAAGCACAAGGAAGAGAAGTAACTCTTGAAACTCTTTAATTTTTCCAATCTTTTGCACGCAAATATCTTTTTCTTTTTCTCTTCTGCGTTTCAAGTCAAGTTAACTTCGTAAGCCAGTATAACCTCTGTTTCTTCAATAAGCCTTTCAAATTAAAACTCCAGAGAACTTTTTTTTTTTATCGTCTACCTCAAGATACGTTTTCAAGAATTTATTTTTGTAATCAACGGCATTCCAATTTACTTGAGAATTTTGTCCGACGTCACCATCCGACCAGCGATAAAAGTGCTTTTTATCTTTCAGACAAAATTGCTTTTATTCTGATGAACTCAGCTTGCCAGCTTTCAGTCTGAAAAACATCCGGGGTTCCAGGTCACGGACAGTTTGTGCGAGAACGCTTCCAGGCGGCTAAAGGCGATCAGCTAATCTGGCCAGTTAACGCAACTGAGCTAAGCAGTCGCTGAAATCTACACGAAGACCAGCGGAACCCGTTTCCGTCAGGGTCCGAACAACTGAAGCCGACTGAGATCTTCGACACCGAGGCACAGCGTCCGGGACGGGCCGGTTGAACTGCCGACTCTACAGAAAAGTAAGGCATCTGTGTTAAATTAGAAAATAAGGTTGGCTTTGTCGTATAGATTTCTGTAAATGTAAATTTTTATTCGCTCCCCCAAAATCCTGCTAAACGTACTACGTCAAATTAACACCACCTCCGCGTCAGTGTTAGTGTTAATGTTTCCCTCCTCAGAGTGTCCACATCTCAGATCATGTCAAACGTTATAAGGTGAAATTCACATTACACCGTCTGTAAGGTATTTCTTCTGTTTTAGTTAAATAAATGTTATTATCTCTTATGTAAGTTGTTGAGTCATTTTTGTCCATCAAAGAGAGTTTTAGAATTATCCCAGTGGAATTAATGACCAGAAGATATGAGATTAAAACTAAGAACAAAAGGGTGAATAATCAAATTACATATAGATATTTTTTGTCTGGTCCCAACTGCCAGAAATAATTAAAAATTTAAATAAAAGTTGGTGGTGCCTCGAGGTTGTTCAAATTAATTTAAATTTAATCACTAAATTCTAAATTAATTAATTCACCGCATATTTGCTACACCGGACTGAGCGTGCACCCCTGCAGTACACCTGTGCTCAGGGTTATGGTGGATGATGTCAGGTTCCCTATCCTGACATTCTGTGGTCTGTTGGTTAGAAAGCCCATAATCCATGCACCCAGTGATGTGGGAAGTCCAAGGTTGAGGAGTTTATGAACCAGTTTGTGGGGGATTATGGTATTAAAAGCGGAGCTGAAGTCCACAAAGAGCATCCTTGCATGTGTTTGCGTGCTCCAGGTGAGACAGGGCTGTATGAACTGCTATAGAGATGGCATCCTCTGTAGATCTGATTGCTCGATAAGCAAACTGATGGCTGTCCAGGTCTGCAGGGATGTTGTCCTTGATAAGGGATAGGATAATCCTCTCAAAGCACTTCATAATGATTGGGGTGAGGGCAAGTGGGCGGTAGTCATTGAAGCATGTGATAGCAGACTTTTTGGGCACAGGGACAATAGTGTTTTTTTTTATTTGACTGTTAAGAGCTTCCTGTTCACAGTTTTTGAGAGATCAACATGAATGTTTTTTATGATGGGTAGGTGATCACCCAAGGATGTTGGTAAGAATCTACCCACTGATGATTTCACAAAAAATTATCAAAAATTCAAAAAATCACTATCTCTTATAATGGGTGAAAATTTAAAAAAAATATCTCTGTCAAAATTTGTTGGATTTGAATCAAGTTGGGTATGTATATGCAGGATGAGACCATCACCTATCAGACCATGTTTCATCCAAATCGGATTTGGTGACAATTTAAATTTAACATTGGAAATCACATTTAACATGTCCAGATGTGTAGAACTCGGTGACAGCTCAACAGATCCGGATGAATCTTGTCATGCTTATGTAAGATGGTAATAGCTATAAGCAGGTAAAGTTCTATCCAGATCCAGAAAGGTTTCTGGATCCGGTGGATCAAAATGTAAAAACTTCAGGTGCTGTATGTAAGATGCTGTTGTAAGGTATCTAATAGAGATAGGAATGTCCAGCCACTACCAAAATGTAGCTGGGAGAATGCTGATTCAGTAAGCTGTCAACGGATTTGAGCTATCTCCAATAGATCAGCACTTGACTTGATGTCAGCACTTGTAGTATATTTCTAATAGTCGTGTAATCACTGCTGATGCCAGTATGTGTGGTTTATGTATCACTATAATGGAGAATATCAAAAAAATTAAATAATTAATTAATTAAATATTAACAAATTAGAAATTAAAGGAGGAAAAGCTCTTTTGTCATAGCAAAATGATTTTAATGTCGAGTGGTTTGTTTTCAATCAAATCATACATTCCAATCAAAGTTATTCTTCTTGTCCACTAATTGATTTCACAGGTGACTAATGTTAAAACCTTGGCGGAGGTCTGCCCTCTCTGAGTGCACTTGTTATATCAGTAAATCCTCATCACAAAGCAATCAGTAGGAGTGTCCAACAGTGCCACTGGGTGTAGTAGGTATTTTTTATAGTTTAAAAACCCATACAGATGGTTTATGTATTTACAGTAAACGAGGCAATGGTACCGTGGACATGAAGACAGTAAGGGCTACAACAATCTGACATTTGACCCCGATGACCTTGACCTTCACCCAAATGATTGACCTCTGGCTGACTTTGCCAGGGCAGTTCTGGAATCCACCTACATATGTGCCACATTTGGTCCAAATTGAAAATCCCATTCCTTTCCTTTGACCTTTGTCAAAATGAAATCTTTAACATTAATTTTGGAGCCAACATTCACTGACACACCAAGTTTGGCAGAAATCAGCATAAGGACCTGGGAGGAGTAGACCAACAAACAGACAGGCAGACATGACCCCAATGATTGACCTTCAACAAATTTGACCTTGCCTGGGCAATTCCAGAATAAACATATGTGTGACAAGTTTGGTGGAAATTGGAGAGGAAATCATAATTTTGATCTTTGACCCAATGACCTTCACCTTTGTCAAAACAAAACCTTTAAGGGCAATTCTGTTGTTGACTGTCCACATATCAAGTTTGGTGGAAATTGGTAAAATGACCTGGATGGTGTAGGGGAACAAACCGACAGCCAATTTTGACCTTAGACCCCAATGACCTTACCCTTGGCCAAAACAAAGTCCTTAAGGGCAATTTTGGGGTCACCCTACATGCACAAAGCAAGTTTGGTGAAAAACGGCCCAAGCACCTCGTAAGAGTAGTGGAACAAGCACACAAATGAACATTTCTCAAATTATAGTCGTATCATAACAATGTAATTCAGTAGACGAGTTGAAAGTTTTACTCCATGTAATACCAAGTCTACATTGCAGACATACGTTTACATACACCTTGGCTAACAACACTCAAAATCCTACAGCACATATTCTACTTTATTTCCATGTAAAGGTATTTAAAAATAATCATTACAAAAGTTTTATTTCAGGTTTTCTTCACAATGTCAAATTTTCAGCTTGTCACCAATTTACATACACCAAGATGGACGCCTATTTCAACAGCATGGAAGATTGCAGAAGATTTCAGAAATTAATTAAATTACAACCTCAAATCAGAAAAAAATTGGGACAATATGGAAAATGCAAAAAAAATAAAAAGAAAAGAAAAGAAAAAGAAAAACAAACAAAAAAACCTGTGATTCTTGCATTTATTTTGACTTCTGTTTCATTGCACACACTATGAACCAAAAATATTTCATGTTTTGTGTGGTCAACTTCATTTCATTTGTTAATGTACATCCATTCCTGCATTTAAAGCCTGCAACACATTCCAAAAAAAAAAAAATTGGGACAGGGGCTATTTATTCTAAATATAAGGATTAAATAATTACTCTTCCAGCCAGTTTTCTTGAGACAAGTCAAGTGATGGATACATGAGCATTTTCAAGTCACTGAATATGACTTGGACTTACATCAATCATTAAGAAATACAAACAGTTTGGTACTGTATGGTAAGTCTGTCAAGTAGGCAGTTCTCAAAAATTGAGTGGCCATGCTGGAAGGAGACTAGTGAGGGAAGCCACCAAGACACCCATGACAGCTCTGAAAGAATTTTAGGCTTCTGTGGTTGTAGTCGGAGAAACTGTACATAGTTCAACTTGTGTCTGTTGCATCACCACCCAGCACGTCAAGGCTTCAGGAGCACAGTTTTGGCTCTCCACAAACTAAGTTCCTCCTTAGAAGCCATCCCAAAAAGATTCATGGTTCCACAAGAAACTGTATAATCTATCACACAAAAATATTCAAAGGTTGGGAGCATACAGCCATTGTTGAGCAAGGCGGCCCAAATTGGTTATCTTTTGACTGCTTCTGTTTTTGCTCTGGGTCACCACAGCAGATCCTGCATGGATCCATATGTTGATTTTGGCACAAGTTTTACACTGGATCCCCTTCCTGTTGCAACTCTTGATGTACAAGGAGATTGGTCTTTAATAGGGCTGTCTACACATCCGGGTATTTATGGGAGTACCAGTAGCTACCACTGGGGACGCTGCACGAGCACTCGCCATTCTCAGGTACAAACGTTTTGTTTACAGCTGTGTGCACAAATATGTCTTACAATTATTTAGATCATCTTCCACCCGCAGCGAAGGCCAGATACCAGCAGAAATGAGATATTTCTAGGTTGCAAAACTGCCCATATCATTTGCCAGCATGAATTTAGCAGAACAACCCAAGCGACTGGCCCGGAAATAACATATTCTCATGTTTCACACAACCACACTGAGAGTCCAGGTAGGCACTCAGTAGCTCAGCGTTATATATTGGAGGGGGAGTTTCTGTGACCACCGGAGGACTGGCGGTGAAAGTGAGGGGGCATACGCCCTGCCAGGTGGGAAGAACTGCCCGCTGAAATATCAGTGATGAGGCTGGCCAGCAGGGGCCTTCTCAGTGTCATGGACAGAGATGTTCTGTCCACCTGTAACAGCTCTCTCCCCCGTGTGTGTCTGCCGAGCAGCTGTGGAAGTGTCGCCTCGGCCGGACGTCCACCGAAAATATTCCCAGAATGTACCAGCTGTCAACCTGCACCATTTGGGCATTATTCCTATTTTATCGCATCTCGGTTTCACTACCTCTGATGCTCTGTGCACTGTTGTTTATACCTCGAAATAGCGGCGCTCTGTGTTACCACCATAGGTTATTGCGCGGGTCACGTCATCAGTGACATCAATGCAGACAGCCCTGTTGAGGACCTTATGGTTGAGAGTCAAGTGCGTTGTTTCTGCTCCACAATGACCAAAGCAGGTCCAAACTAAACACCCAGGAATTGACAAATTCGGAGACATCAGATAGAAATGTGACCTTGTCCACCTTTAAGAGAGTGATTCATCACCAAGGAGAAAGTTGATCTGATGTCAGGCTGCACACAGACCCTTAATCATTTCAGTTGAAAATAACTGGTCATTGCAGCCTTAAAAATAAATCATACAATCTTGGATATTTTCACAATTGCAGTGTGACATTATAGATACTGTGTGGCACATGGGTGCATATACAGATTTTAATCTCTCAGTCTGCTCAGTGATCAGCACTGATCCTGAAATCTTCACCGTCATGGTTTGCATGCACAAATTGCTGCATCAGGATCCGATTCTTCAAGCATGTGGAGCTGCAGCACCTGCAGACTCACAGCGCCAGAGTCAGCAGAATGCTGTGAGCTGGCATTATGCAAATGCCTGTTGGTCCTGTCCGTGGTATTTAAATTGATAACACAGGCATGCTCGGGGTAAATTACACTCATAAATCTGACTGAGGTGCTTTTTAATGTGCTCATTGAGAAGCTAATGTTTCCTCCTCCTCTTCCCCCAGATCAAATTTAAATTTGAAATTGGATGAGGCAGGATTATTGATTGTGACCAATTTCAGCAGAGGAAAGTGTTGTCTACACAATATTTGGCTTCTGTATGCTACAATATAATGGAAATGATACAGTTTCATTAGCAGTGTTTCCAAAACTTCATATTGGCCATCATAAATCAATGTGAGACATTGAATGAAAGCATGTTGATTACTGGAAGTGTTCAAAATAATGTCATTATGCAAAAAATTTCCTATGCTTATGTTAACAGAGAAAACTTCAATGGAACGTAACAAAATAATGGCCATATTCGTAAAATGTATTTTCTTACCAGCAGGAGGCCTCCTAATGGAATCTAAAATACAACACTAGATAGAGTGCAGCCCACTCAGTTCCACTCGATTTGACTATGATTGTTGATTCACCCATTCACACGTTCAATCACATCAGCAGCTCCCACGTCAGGCACTCGGCTGCAGGAGGAGGAGGATAAGGACGTTGCTGAAGTGCGTTTTTGTTGTATTAATGAGGGTGAAATGAGTGCTGTTCTTCCACCTTTCCAACCCACATTCCTGCATCTGCTCCGGGGATCAAACCAACAACCCTACATCACTCCGAAACAGTGATGTATAACAGGCATGGAGGTGATGGCACAGCCAGGGATATCGGCACAAAGGCCACTGGGGGAAAAAAGGTTTCTTGGGGTAGCTTGTCAGCTAGCTATCAGGGACCTTTCCTGCTTCACAAACAGAAGAAAGCGATACAAGTCCTGTTAAAATATATCACTCAGTTATAAAACTGCTGCGGCAGCTGCAAAGAAGATAACATTTGTGGGTTGTGTTCTGCAAAGCTCCGGTGTGGGGACGCCTGCAGATGGTGTTGCAGAATGGTGCAGAATATCAAACCTATTATTCATTTTGGGTGAAAAGCACCAAAACTGGCACATATGTAGCTCCTCATGTGCTCTTTAAATCTGGCCTGAGGGCCAATCCAATTTCTATCCAAGATGGCGACCAAATTCAAAACGGCCACCAATGAGAAAAATACCACATTCTTGCTTATTTAAATCATTCATTTCTCCTAACTGTTAATGTTTCACACCCATCTATATGTATATTATCGTGTTGGAGTCAATATTGATTGATTTTTAAGACATACCCAAAATGGCGGCGTACCCAATAGGTACAGTATATACAATAAAATAATAATAATAGAAAGTGTGCAGCAGCCTGTCAGGGTGTTTATGCAGAGACCTGGGGTCGAAGCACAATTCAAGCTTATTATTATTTATTCAAGATAAGTGGCTGAGATACATGAAATATCTCAAAATAGGTCTTTTCCATTCTTTGAAGACTCTCCTTTTCCAAGAGTACTTCCCTTCATAACTATCTAACCTCCACTCACCCACACTGTCCTGTAACCTGGTTATACTAACACTCTACACCTCGCTTACTCTGTTTTCCTGCATTTCCGTAAGCTTGTTTACGTACTCTTCTGTAAGTCGCTTTGGATAAAAGCATCTGCTAAGTGTAATGTAATGTAATGTAATGTAATACCCTGGGCACTAGAGTCCCAAGGTCACCCTGGGCCACCTTCCAGTCGTACGTTGTTTCATGTTATGAACGAGTTCATGTGATTCTTAATGACGCTCACAGTCCCCACGACACTTGCAATACAATGTACATGCCAACCCTGCCTTGGCGCACTTGCATTGACCAAGGCATCATCTGTCCACATTACAGCCGCACTTCAAAAGGGATGGAGGTTCTTAAAGTGGCAGTAAAGTGAAATCCAATCTGTGTTTTGAAATTGTCAAACCACAGAAAAAACATGTTATTAACCACTTAGCCGAATTTTAATGACTAAAAAAATTGCTAAAAATTGCAAATTAGGTTTCAAAATCGACTAAAAATGACCAGTGTACCCTCTCTCTCCATGCTTTCTGACGGTGTGGGTGTCTTGGCTGAAGGCACTGAAACCACGCCCCAATTGTGTGGGGAGGGGGAGAGTGTGGTGGCAAGGTTTTTTTTTTAAGCTTTATTGAACAGCACAGAACATACAAACAGTCAGTGGGATGGAAAAATGGTCCATAGTAGACAACAATACACCATTTGAAAGGAAACAAAAGAAATACAAACAAACACAAGGTTTCGTCCAACCATTGTCTAGCAAGACTCAAAATTTGACCGAGATGACCGGAGATTATTTTTCTTCTTGTCCTTCTTGTTTAATAGCCTTTGGCAACCAGCGTAAAAGGTGCATTGCCGACACCTACTGTTCCGGAGCAGAGATTCAAATCGGCTCCAGCTTTATATAGGCGGATGCTGCAAGTGAAATGGTGCCGCGTCATAGAGTTCGGTATAAGCCACCTCCCACCAAAAATCTGTGCTGAAACACAGAAATCCAGTCAAACTCCAAATAAAAAAATGCACATGGTTGAACACATTTTAACATATGACCAGCAAAGCATTTCTAACATGTATCATGTGTTTTGAAGCAAATCTCTGAATTTGCTTTACAGGCACTTTAAGCATCAAATAACACATATCTATGTTTAAATTTTTAAAAATGAGCATATTATAAACATATATGTGTTTGTATTACTGGTTTTCACCGACAATAGCAGCCATATCGGAAAAAATGGACGAAAATCAATTTGCCCACAGACTAGATTTATTCAGTGGGTAAAACTCTGTATGTGTGCCAAGTTTGGTACTTTTCACCCAAAGTGAACGATTCTTGCACCATTCAGCAACACTAAGATGGTAAATAACCAGCACTAGTAGCCGCTTATTTTGACGGCAGAGTAGTTTGAAATCTTAATCCCCATATGTAGAAACTGAAACTGTAGAATACTTAGCCCATGGCCTGTATGCAATATGGGGGATATTTCGAAGGGCTATTCTGAGAAGTTGTTTAAGAATACACCTGTGGTTACTATTAAACACTAACATGAAGTCATATGTCGTCTTTCTATTGGTTCCGTGACCTCTGACCTTGGGTGGCCTTGAAAGGTCCAACTCAAGGAAATAATTGTAAGTCAAACAGTTTAAACCCAATATGTGTCACTCAAGGATAAAGTGGTTAAATGTTGGATAAAATGTATCAACTCTCAGCGCCACACAGAACCATATAGTATAGCATCACTGAATCACAAAGACTTCATTTGCATGGCTAGGCGTCAAACACGTAAGAGGCGGTTGTTGCACTCCTTGAGTGTCGCTTCTTGTTTCCTTTGTAACAATAACGGACTACAGCTGGGTGTGTTTTTTTGGGATCTGGATTATCTCTATGCTGTATGTTAACAACGTTCTTACCGAGTTCACACGTGCAGGATATGAATGTGTCAAAGTATCATTTACAGGACTATTGCTCTTTGGAGGAACAGTTACAGACGTACGGTGTCTCTCGCACATACTTGGACATCTCAGCTGTTTCAGACGTCCAAAACAGAAGCTAACTGTGGTGCTAAGGTGACCTGATGGTGGATGTTGGATGAAGAGGGCACGTACAGACAGGAGGCAGCCACAACACTTTGGATCAGCAGGTCAGCAGTGGATGATGACCTTTGACCTTAAGAGTAAAACACAGAAGAACATCAGATTTTGTGAGTTATGGTCAAAGGTCAGTTGAAACGCGAGTACCAGCCTAAATCGACTGTTGCACACTGGAGTATTGGACACACACACGCACAAACTCATGGATAATAGTACCAATAAAAACCATAATTGGCCAGTGAAATCTGGTCCTTCACTTTCTGAGATGACGTGGACTGCAGTGCTGTTTCAGATCCATGACTGAGTTCTCAGCTGGATTGATCTTTTCACACAGTTAATTGTAGTAGTTTCTCATTACCTCTTCACAACTGCTGCAGATCAGAATTTGAACAGAACACTGGTTTTAATTTACTGTACATGCTTGGATACAGCTTTGATTCATTTATTCATGTGAAGGTCTTGAAGCTGTGGCAGAGTGCTGTTAATTGAGATGCAGGAAGTGCTCCCAGCACTGCTTTACGCTGCGCTCCTCGTGTGTGCAGGCTTTCTGAATTCGATGTCTCCTGGGTCTCAGCAGCCATATGGTGCATTGAAAGGTTTTATTCACACTGCGGCTGCACATAAAAGCTGCTGTTGTTGAAATGTGATCAACAGCACAACCTGACAAACATGTCTCATCAAACAAATGAG
>OMMV01232296.1:0-10383 GCA_900302635.1 Chatrabus melanurus | reverse complement strand
TACAAACAAACCAGGACAAACCCGCAAAGGAACACTGGGAAGTGACTCGACTAAATAGTGAACAGCTAACGAAGAGACGAGACACAGGTGATTGTGATTCTAAGTGCCTACAGGTGTGCAGTGAGAATCACACTACAAAACACAGAGACAAGTGACTGACACTGTGAACACTTTCCTAAGTGCAGAACCAAACTCAGGACAAGACAACACGAAGGTAAACTAATTATACTTAATGTAAAAAGTAACTAAAACGTGGCTGAGGAAAACTAGAAGAGAACTCAAGACTGGAGAACTCATAAAAATAAAACAAAGTGATAAAACTCTAGACACCGAACACAGAGGTCACAGGACAGAATGACAGGACACGACAGATTCAGAGATGTGATTCATGATTTCCGTCCGTTTTCCGCTATCACGGAAAATCATTGGCCCTCTTTTAATGTTACAAGATCTCCATAATCTTCAAATTTAGAAATACATTTAAAAAACTAACGAACTAAAATAAAATAAAATAAATTTAAATTAAATACTCATGGTTTATTTTCCAAAGCCACGGGAAGCCGCAGCAGAGAGAGAGAGAGAGAGAGAGAGAGAGAGAGAGAAAAGTGAGCAATGAACCTGCCATAACGTGCATAGCACGCACACATGCATGAGCGGACACACACACGCAGGCAGCGAATCAGTTAATCACCCCCCCAGTACACAAATCAATAAACATTCCAATAGTTGCAAGTCAATAATTACTTAATATGATAAATATCTCCATAACATATGTGCAATAACGCTGCACGCGCAAGAGAGAACGGGAGTCACACGCACGCGACACACACAATATTAATCAGGAGTCGCTCTGCAGTAGTGAGTAGAAAGAGCGCTCACTGGTTCCCCAAAAACTTCAGATTCATCAAGAAGTCATTTCAAAATTCAGTCTCAAAGTAAACGGTCCTCTCCCGGTGATACTCGCTTTAACGAGGGTAACAGCAGGAATGTGGTAGAATCTAACTTTATTTTGTAATGTGCTCTTATTGTGAAAGGCACTTGGGCAGTTTGGCGTTGTTTGTGGCATATGCTTTTATGTGAGCTGAATAAAACAGGCTCAGTGGTTATTAAGAACAAAATCTTCTGCTGGAATATCTAAGGCTTGTTAACAGACATTAAGTCCATGTCCTCGGCTTGGAGCATGCGGTTTGGAGGCGGTTTGGAGGCTGATCCTCAGGATCAGGTGAGCTATGAACTTGAAGCTGGGCTGCGTAATTGCGCGAAGGAAACCCGGCATGGCTTCCATGCGCACATATACTTCAAATATTGCACTTAAACATTATTTATATAAATATATATAAAAACATTACAGAGAAAAGGAGTGTTATATTATTTATTATGCTGATTCTTGCGGTAGATGAGGGGGGGGCACAGCAGCTCTGTGGACCAGGAGTGTGCCGGGTGTGCAGGGGAATTATATTATTAATGTTAACAGAGTTTGTGTTCCTGGAACAATGAATTAATGTTATGGTGGACGTCTTTTTCGAATATAATAAGGGATGGCTTATAATTGGTGAGTTTACATTAATGAATATGGAATTTAGCAGCAATAAGATCAGATTACTCATAGAGTACTGATTAGTCTCACTTGCGGACCTCTTGGGCGGGGCGCACGTTGACATTGCAGCCTGGCTGTTTGCTGGCAAGTCTTAGAATCTGTTGGACATGTCCAACATCCGTCGTATGTGCTTACTGCTGTCTGCGGCCTCCATGTTTCGCACATCGGCCTTGCATGGGACGTGCATTTCTGCACACGTTTTGGACGCAGACAGGCCGTAGGAGCCCGTACGGCCGGTTGTGACCGAGGCTTTATTAGGTGAACGGTTGCTTGGCAACCAATGCTTTAATTGTCTTTGATTAAAGCCATCAACCCAATTAAAAAGATGAAATTGAGTCACATTAAAGTCATCTTTAATATTTCTCACTGAACTTTGATCTTGACTGATCAATAATTTTATCAAGTTAACAATAGGAGCTAATGTTTGCTAAGCATTTGGACATTGCAGACAGACAGGAAGGCAGGAAGGAAGTAAGGAAGTGTGGTGTGTGTGGGGGTTGTGTTGTGTCGGGGGTTGTGTGTGTGTGTGGGTTGCCGCCGCTACTGTTGCTAAGCAATAGGCCAGTCATAGGCGGCCACACGCACATACATACATATGTACATCTGACTTTTATATGTTAGATGATGATGATGATGATTATTATTATTGGATGGCAGCACGGTGTCTTAGTGGTTAGCACTGTTGCCTCACAGCCAGAAGGTCCCAGGTTCTCTTCCGACCTGGTCCTTTCTGTGTGGAGTTTGCATGTTCTCCCCGTGTTTGTGTGGGCTCCCTCCGGGTGCTCCAGCTTCCTCCTATGTCCAAAGGTTTGGTGAATTCGTGACTCTAAATTGACCGTAGGTGTGAGTGGGAGTGTGAATGTGTGTGTGGCCCTGCGATGGACTGGCGACCTGTCCATGTTGAACCCCGCCTCTCGCCCAGTGACCGCTGGGATAGGTGACAGTGAATTGCTACTCTATAACCTGACCTCTGCGCCTGTACAACACCAATCCAGTGTCACCACTGGCTATTATTTTGATTGCAAATTAACTAATTTAACTGCCACTGTTGTGTCTCTCTGCTCTGGGGTCTTCTGGTTCAGAACCCGACAGTTACTGCATGTGGAAATTTTTAGGTAGTCCTGACAGAGAAAGAGTGGGGTTTGTGTGAAAAGTTCAAAAAAATGTGAACAAACCTAAAGTATTCGCATGTTAACTGTCGGCAGCTGTGCCTGTGTCTGTCCATGCACAAGAGAAGAAACAGGATAAAAGGAGGACAAGACCAACAGCAAATGTATGATAATGACTGACAAACTGCTGCACCGTCAGCGATTACTACCTGTGACAGTATTCCAGTAACACTGTGATCACAAACATAGCATACAAAGAACTACTGCATCATTTTTGTCCCACATGAAAAAATGTTCTCACTTTCATGGATAAACATCCCAGAAGCTTTGAAACCTTGGAAAACCTCACAGGGTCCGGGAGGGTGTCCGTAGTGAACCTGGATAATCAGTCATTGTGCCGAGTACTTGTTTTAACCATGGCTGAATATTTTAAGATGTTCAATCATTTCTTTTCTTCCATCATGACCTTTGACATACTTTGGTAATCCCTTGCATTTCCGTGGAGCCTGTATCATTGTGTTGTACGTGCTTTAACAACACAGGAAGGGTTTTCAGAAGCACTGCAGTTTTGCGTGTGCTACTGTGTCTCCGGTTACGCCACTGTTGTTTTTGCGTAATTGCATGGTACAAGCCAGTTGTACAACGTCATCAAAGCGCATGCTAGACAGGCACATTACATCATCACTTTCAGGAAATGGGAATGGACTGGTTATCTGCCTGGGTGGGTGCCATCCAGGACCCAAGCCAGTTTCGTAATGTGGTGGGTGTGGTGATGCACCGCACCAGTGCATGCTCCCAGATCTGACCTGACCTTAAGGAAAAAGTAGGTCTAATGTTGGCCCCACCCCTAATTAACGCATTATTTACAGTAAATGGAACCTAGGTTTCTAAAAAATAAACAATGCGTTGCAGTCGCATTTAGCCAGCTTTAAAGCTTAACTTTCACATAAGTGCAAGTAGGTAAACTTTATTCATATAAAAGCTTTCACAGAGCAAAGCATCACAAAGTGCTTCACAGTTTTCAACAAACAAAGTAAAGGTACAAAGCTAACAAAACATGCAAACAAATAAAATTCATTTTAGAACAATAAAAAAACAGTAAAACATATAAGACCATTAAAACATGAAACAAGGAGCGTTTTTCCAAAGAAGATGTACGTTATAAGGCAAAAACCTTTTTCATATATCTTCAATGAGAAAGACATAGAGCACGAAATGGTATGGCGGGTATGAGTCCATGTTTGGTTTTTAAGCCGTTGCAATGCAGAGATAAGATAGGTACCTCAGATAACTCAACAAACCTGAATCAACAACCACAACAATAAATAAGATCGAGATCAAGGAGTGTAGAGCAACTCAGTTTTTCCAAATAGAAACGTGTCCACTGGTTACTCTGTCTTCTCCTTCTTTCGGCTGCTCCCGTTAGAGGTCAACCACAGGGATCAACCGTTATTTTATTCGAAAAGTGCCGCTACTTTTCAATGCTTCATGTAACACTAAGACAGTGGTTCTCAAACTTTTTCTGCTACCCCCACCCCAATCTTCCAGGTGTCCATATATTCACCCACCCCTTTCTTCTATTCCATGTTCCCAAGTGTCTCTAGTGCCCCTGTTTTGTGTTTCTCTGAGCACACTGTCCACACTGCAATACCAGATAGGACAATTCTACGTGGTCACCACAGACAGGAACGCACTAATGCATAGAAAAAGTCGTGATGATGCTGTTAGGACACTTTCCACTTATTTCTGGTGTCACTTGGCAACTGCAGCTAACATTGTGAATTATCCTGTAGCTTTTTTTGTACCTCGTAGTATTTTTTAAACTTTTTTGCAGAGTGAGGGCGGTCTGAAATGCCAAATACCAAAAATGCCAATTTTTGGCCCCAATTTCTGTCCCGATTTCGATTTGTCAGGCCCAATTTTTTAAAAATAATATGCAAAATGCATATTACCTACTATTTTTTATATCAGCTTACATCCGAGTGTAACCAATTACCGAATACACCCAAGTACATACGATTCCCACTGTGATTCTTTTGCACATTCTTTTGCACTTGCGAAAAACGCTAATTCCGCATTTTCCCCACATTTTTCCAAAAAGATGAAATGTCTCATGTTGCAGAGGAGGATCAGAAGGAGGCTTCTGCTCAGAGAACAGTAGGTACAGGATACTGCATATTGTACCTGACTGTCCACTGTCACCTACTTTTACACAACATTATCTGCAACAGTTAAATCTGATTTTTCACGTTTTGTGGATCAAAATTGATCCCGACATAAGAGTTTTTAAACATGTTTAAAGCTTTCCTGATTTCTCACAATGTTCTACAATGCTACTTTTACCACCAATTACACCCAATTTCAGGCCCAAATGGATATGGTTTTTTTTGTGCCAAAATTGTAGACAATTGGTATTAAAAAATTGACAATGGGAGACCGCCATAACTCACGTAAGAGTCTGAATGAAACGCTCTCCTCACTTAAGCAGTCTTGTTCTGCTTAGGTATTTCCACACTGCAATGTCATCGTCGTCTTACTTCCCCTCTCCATGTCAAAGTGGCGTCAGTGCCGCTCCATGTCCCATCATGCCTGGAGCCTAACCGATATATCGGATGCCCGATAATTTCGGCCGATATGAGCCTTTCACAAACATATCGGTACCAATGTGAAAATTTTTATTTTACCTTATAAACAATGCAGACAAACACTTTGGCTGTTGGAAATGGTGTCATTACATAGTTTGTTCAGCAGAGGGCGGTCTAAAGCATGGGTGGGACCCCCATCACCCCTTGGTCACATTAGCTACAAGAGACAGAGGAAAAGTGACCAGCTGCCATTCATTTTCACTCAGAGTGAACACTTTACAGTGACAAGAGACAAGCGGGTGCTATGCTGCCGGCTAGGCGGGGCCAAAATAGACGAGAAGTTTATTGTATGCAAATGTTGAGTGAAGCGACACTGCGACTGCCAATCCGATTAAAGGCAGCGTGGCGTTCATTGGTTGGTTACTCGAACAAAATAATCCAAGATGATTGAATACGATCCCAGACAGCTGGATTTCTGTATAAATCTTATATTTTGTAAAAGTTATTGAGAAATAAACACTTTTATATATTGGCAGATATATCGGTATCATAAATTATTGCTCCCTAATATTGGTATCGACCCCCCAAAAAATCCATATTGGTTCGGGCTCTAATCATGTCACTGACTATCAGTGGAGCAATAATTGACAGACAGACTGATCAATGATGCTACACTGGGTCTGGTTGAATTTAAAAAAAAAACTCTTCAAAACAGACATGTTGGAAGAACATCTTGCTGAGGACAACACGTCAGTGACATCATCAAGAGGAACCGGACAAAAGGAGCCAAACTTTACAGGACATAAAGAAGCATGAGACGAGTGGCTGGATGAAGGTGAGACATTTGTTCCAGTATCTCAGACTTTATCCACAAAACAAGTAAATAAAACCTGTGGCACTAATTTAAAAAACAAAAACAAGGGCAGCAGTATTTATTGTATCAAATCTGTCATCGCTACCATGTCAATAAAAACTGTTATGAACATTTTTGATGCAATTTGTCACCTTCCACAAATGAGTTACAACATCTCTGAAGAAATGAATCATGATTTAATGTATTTTTCTGCCTAAATGTTACTGTCATGCAAAATAAGAGTCCAAAATCCTTCTCATGTAGTGGCCTAACCCATTTTAGAGAACGGAACTGAAATTAAATGTTCGTTTGTCTTTGATGCACACAGAAGTCCAGACATCCATGAACACAAAGTGTGTATTTTACTGCACACACAGTATCAGTGCCTGTCTGACTTATTTCAAAGTCCAAAATAGCTCCAAACCAAAATGTTCAGCGGGCACATATACTGCATGATGGAGAAGAGGTGTAGGTGTCTCTCGTGTGAAAAGCAGTCCGATTGAATCCTGGTACAGTTCAATCAATACATCGTTATAGATCGCAATCACGTGAAGCATATAATCGCCTAAAACCTATCAATTATATAGAGAGAGAGATAGCTGGGGCCTCCAAATCCTGGCCTGCAGCCCTCTTCCTCCTTGGATTAGGATCTGAGATTGGGTCAGGATCATAGGGGCAGCGCCCGGGCCGGCCAGATATCAGATTAATGACCACTCCAGGGGCAGACGTCTCAGCCAGCAGTTAGAGGGAGAGGGGGCAGCGAGTTACTACAAAATAAATAATACATCATTTGGTCTGGGAGCTGATATAATTATCACCTAAGACACACGCTCTCTGTCCAGCTCGTGAAAAATCAGAGTGATTTCACTCTGTGTGGAAAGCACACTTCATGCAGACAAAGGAAGAGCCTTCACTTGGAAATGAGGTCATGTGTTGCAATTTAACAATTAAGTGCCTATTTTACATTTATAAAAAACGAATAGAAACAAAGTCATTTATTTTGACTTTGCACATGTTGCTCAGGCTCGCCACGGGGATCAGGCATGGATCTGAATGTTGATTTGGCATAAGTTTTACGCCGGATGCCCTTCATGATGGAACTCCAGATGTACAAGGAGGACCTTCTCACTGACGGAAGGTAGTTAACCGGTTGCAAGACAAGAACAGAATTGCTTATCCCATCACATCTGGATTTATTAAAACTGTACACGGTAATGTGAAAAGGGCATCAACAAACGGTTCTAATCTGATTGTATTCAAAGAGAAATGGTTGAAGGTCAACCAGCTCAAAGCGAATCAATGTTGTGAAAAATAGGACAAAGGTCAAGGTCACGGCTTCTGTGCAGTGCTAATATAAAGGTAACATTTACAATGGTTGTACAAGATTAATGGTTTGACTTCCACATGTACACTAATGATGACAAATTTGACCTTTCAGTCCTAAAAATATTTACTGTAGTTGACCCTGAAATGTCAAACTGATGGTTAATAAAATGACACACAGGATACACACAGGTACTGAGTGCTGTATGGAGTGGAAGCAGAGTGTCTGGGAGGAACCCTGTGAATTCTGATGTTTGTTAGGGATGTGCTCTGCTTGTACTGACTGGTGTTTGGTGAGGTCATAGAGTTCAGTGACTTGACTGCCTTTGTTGGTGAGGAAAGGTGCACTGATCTTGACTTTTAGATGATGCTGTGTTCTTTGTGAAATCAATGGGTGCCCTGATTGCAGCACTTGAGAAGCTTTGACTCTCTGGAAAAGCCTTGGGTATCACTAGAATGACTTTGTGTCAAAGGAGTGATTAATTGCAGTAGGGAAACTCAGATGAGGTGTACCACTTGCATTGTGTGGGAACATCAGCTGCAACACTGACCATGATCCAGTGTGCAGGTACCTCAGTGCAACTGGAAAAGGCCAAAGAGTCACCCACTTATCAACGGGCTGCAGCAGTAGATGGCTACTTTTGGGTGGCAGTGAGGGACCAGTTGCCTGCCTGGATCATTACTAACCAGGCAGTTCCATGGTGTGGTGGCTGCAGAGACATAAGGCACCATTGCATGCTCCCACACCTGACATAAATGCAATAAATGCTCTAAAGAAATTGCAGACATACATGCTGTGGCTCAGGTCAGAATGATGTGACAGAATTTGGATAAATGCAGCGTCCCTGTGGTTCCGCTACAGTGTTTCACTCTCAGCCAGTCCTGCAGGCTGTCCTGGCCCTCACAGGCGCCGTTAAGGGCTTCGACTCCCAGCTCTGATCGTTGGAAGTTCGGCGTTCATCTGTGGATCCCAGATCCCAGCCCTCCACCTCCGCTGTGGCTCTGATGGCTCCTCCTCCTCAGGTTTCTGCCCTCCCAGCCATGACCTCACACTCTGCATCTGCACACCTCCTGGATTCAGCTCTGCCGCTTCCCGTCGGTGTCTCCACGGCTCCTTCACTGCTCCAAGCTTCACTCTGGCATCTGCCTGGCCGGCCCCTCCTATGGATAGGAGTTTTGTGGCACTGGTTTTGTTTCTGGCTTCTCTATTGCTGCCTTCACCTGTGGTTGATCACCAGCTGATTGACTGTGGTGACGTCTCCGTTACCCTTAAGAATTCCGAACCTAGGCTTCTTAAAAATCTGTCTTTTGCTGAATTTTCAGTAGCATTCGGGATGTACAGTGACATCATCTGCACTGTCTACCCTAAGCGCACGGTCAAATTTGATGCTAACCTGCTGATTCATGCCAATTTTAGTCTGCGATATGGCGGCATGCTGTTTTATGAATATCATAAGTTGTTCTTGGCGAAATTGCCTAGCTATATTACTCTGCCTTGCATGCGTAATACTGCAATAGCTATGTGCCCAAAAACTGCATTTGCCACTCCGGCTACCGCTGTTCTACTCGATAGACTTGGCCACCCAGTTACTTTAAAGGCCGTGCCATTTGTAATCATTTCAATAGCTCAGTTTTCTCATATCCTGACTGTACTCTCTCCCATAGCTGGAGTCAGTTTAAGGATCCCCGTCCCAAGTCCATTTGCCCCCAGTGCTGGAGGTTTCCACGGGGGAAAAAAAACGGAGGTTCTTCAAAGCAAACCTCTACTCCCGGTGATATTCCCTTTCTCTCCTCAGATTCCTCCTCTTACCCTGACCCCATTTTGTGGATTGTTTGATCATAGGTTCGTCTCAAGGTTTTAGGTTTGGTTTTTTGTCTCCTCTCTCTGTCTTCTGCATAGCTAGCCATCTTCAATCGGCCATGGCTGAGCCTTCTATTGCTCCGACCTCCTGCATAAGGGCATGATTAAAACATATGTCATAAGTCCCTTCTCATCTCCTCTTTTCTCCCCTTACAGGGTTAGTGACTTGAGCATCACTACTCACAAGTATTTGGGGAGACATTGCTTGATTTACGTCTTGTCCTCTCCTCATTCTGATGCTCAGGCTAGCGTGAATGAGATGTTTCTCCCAGAGCTGTTCTCTTTGCATTACGCTTATATTGACGATGTGGTTACACTTCCCATGCTTTTGGTATAGGATAATATCACCCACACATTCATGGTGAGCCGTACGCAAGCTGTTCGCCATACACAGCCCAAAATTTCTTGGATTACCTTGACATGAAAACAGAGGATATTTGGCCAAAAATGTCTCAACCTAACTATGCAACCTACAGTGCATCTGGAAAGTATTCACACCCTTGGGCTTTTACACAATTTAATAGCTTTATGCCATTAAGAACACAAAAAGTAATTCAGGCTTCTCAAAATTAAAATTTCTAAAAGTATCCTCTTTAAGCTCAAACTGAGAACAAATCTCTACAACTTCATATAAATTAAATAAGAAATATCAAAGCCAAAATGATGGGTTGCACAAGTATTAGCACTCTTTAGTATAACGCAAGCAAATCACAACTTTTTCAGCCAGTTTTCTTGAGACAAGTCAGGCGGTGAATACATGAACATTTCCAAGTTACTGAATATGTCTCGGACTTCATTCACATCAATCATTAAGAAATACAGTGTGGTACTGTGTGGTTAACCTGTGTCAAGTAGGCAGTTCTCAAAAATTGAGTGACCGTGCAAGAAAGAGACTAGTGAGGAAAGCCAACAAGACACCCATGACAACTCTGATGAAGTTACAGGCTTCTCTGGCTGTGATTGGAGAAATTGTAGATAGTGCAAGTTTTGCATTTTGCATCACCAGTAACACATCATGGTGGAGTGGAGCAGAGAAAGATTTTCTTCAAAAGAAG
>OMMV01232295.1:0-13371 GCA_900302635.1 Chatrabus melanurus | reverse complement strand
AAAAAACTCAGTAATTTAAGACGTTTAAAGCCATAAAGCTATGCATAATTAGGGGCGTAGTCAGACAGTTTGTGCCGCTGTGAGCCGAGTCAGGGCTCCGCTACAGCGTTGTCAACTTAGCGACCTTTTGGACCCCTTTAGCGACTTTTTTTCCAAAAAATACCTAGCATCAAATCTTGTGACTTTTTTGTCAAACCTAAGCTACTCATTGCACAGAGCTAAGCTAAGCGGATGGAGCAGACGGTGCTATATAGAAGTGCTATAAGTAAACTGTGGTAGTACTACAGCTACCATGAAGTGCTATGGATAAACTATGGTAGGACTATGGGTAGGGACATAGTAATTGTAATCACCATGAGGTACCATAGTAAAACCATGGTTACTGTATAAAAACCACAGGAACCATAGTGAATTTCCGTAAGGGATGGGTGACGTCATGCAGAGTTTGTCCAGTATATATATATATATACACATATACACAGTCTGTGCTCAATCTAAATCCACAAACACCTAACAAAAAGAGACAAGGGCAGACCATGACACTTTATACTGCTGGCATTTCAGGAATTTGATGACAGTATTTTCTCCCATTATGGTAGCTATAGTGACTGATGTGAGTGCAACAAGCGGTGGGACAAATTACATTAAACCAGTAAAATTATGAATAATGTATTTGAAGTGAACCTGAGCCAGTGCTATGTAAAGCATTGATTTTATCTTGGAAAGTAATTATTTTTTATTCAAAATTACTCTAGTATAAATAATATCTGTTTATACTCTGAGGTGAATGGAGGATGCAAACTTTGAATACCGGACTGTCTGGTCAAAATCCAAATCTATAACCAGTCCTCTTCGTTTCCCATTGTAAAATTTGTGGTGACTAGTCAATATTCGGAAGGTCCATTGATCTGAAAATTGTTAAAAATGGTTATCATTCTATGGGCCTGCGGTGCTAAAATCTATTTAATTGAGTAACAATTTGTGTCAAATTAACAGTGTTATTTGCTGATGAGGGTGAGTCCCTTAACACTACCTAACTAACTAACCCTAATTTTCGGACAAATAGACCTTCGTAATAATCACCCGTCCCCAAATTTGTCACACTACTTTTTTTCCTGCCCTGTATTCACAGAATTTCCTCTGACATAAAAAATGTTCAGCTTTGCACCAGGCATCATCTCCCATTAACACCTGTTAAAAAAAAATAAAAAACCAATATTGTCCTTCATATCAGCCGAGCACCTCTGAGTGAAGGGACGGCTAATTGCACAGCAAATTATGGTGCTGCTCTGATTGACTGCACTGGGACCCGGTGTTGAAATGTTCTGATTCAGCTGGGTGCTGTTACATTTCAGACATCAACTGGTTTGTCACAACAGAATCAATTGGCGCACCTCAAAATAGTCGTGCCTTTGCTGCTGCGCTCCAGACGAGCTAAAGTGAGGCGTTTAACACCATCCAGTAGAACGCAAAGGCGGTGGCACATTTTAACTGTTGACAGTGGTGGGCCCAGTTCAGCAAATCAGCTAATTAGCCAATCTAAGTTTTTTTGAGAGTGGATTAGCTTTGCAGCTCACTCTGAAAACCATTTGCGGACAAATTATCGTCAACTAAATTTAGTTCAGCTACCTTTCAGTCAACTAACATTTTTTGGAGTAAAGATTAACAATCAAAAACATTTCTAAACCCTAAAATCACATGTTTGTTCCTGTTGGAGCTTATACACTAATCCAGTAAGCGAAACGGACACATCACGTGAAAGCAACAAACATCACCTTGAGGAGATGCATTAAGTAGATTATTAAAATTGTGCATTTTTTTTTTTTTTTTTTTGGCTTCGGTAGCAGCGTGGTGGCTAAGCGGTTAAGTGCAGTTGCTTTCAAAGCAGAAGGTTCTCTGTGCAAGGCCACCCCTGCCCATTCTCCATGTCATATGGAGTTGTGCCACAAAGGGCATCCGGCGCAAAACTTGTGCCAAATCTACATGGAGATCCATATCGGATATGCTGTGGCGACCCCGAGTTGAAATTGGGAGAAGCCAAAAACTATTTTTATTGCTTAACATTTCTTGTTTGTTTGATACTTTCTGCACTGTCTATAAACTATCTTGAATGGAGACTATTATACTGAACAAAACTTCCAACGCAACACTTACATTTATTCAAAGCAATGCAATACTTCAAGAACATTTCTCACATTGATTTTAATGTGCAGGATCCCCAGAGGAGCATTCAAGTTAATGGATAACAACAAAATTAAACATCCATAAGCATACAGTTCATTTACTCGCTGCCCAGTGACATTCCGGATTAATAAATCTCAGGACCTTGTATGGCCACCATACAAGGTCATCATGTACATCATGCACTGTTCGTTTTCGCCGTGGCATAGTCAATCAACTGTCGGATTTCAGTCTGGGTGATTCGGCAACAGTTGTCACGCTGTGGTTGATTCTGGATCACGTCGCCTCACCCAACGATCCAGAATGTCCTACAGGTGCTCATTATTCTGCCTCAGATAGTCCCCACAAATCCTGGCAACATGCGGTCTGGCATTATCCGGCTGCAGACTCAGCCGGTTTCGTGTCACGAGTGGGACAACAACTGGTGCCAGAATCTCATTACGGTAACATGCTGCCTTTAGTTTCCATCGATCACAACCAGTTCAGTGTCTGCTGCTGATTCCTGCCCAAACCATCACCGACGGTCCACCCCAGCGGTCACGCTGCATAACGTTGCAATCAGCATAACGTTCCCCTCGTCTTTGCCGTACGCGCCTTCTGCCGTCAGCAGAGCTCAACTTCAAATGTGACTCGTCTGAAAACAATTCCCTGTTCCATCTGAGAGCGTTCCAGGCCAGAGGCGTCGTTGTCCATGCCAGGCGGGCCCGGTGACGAGCAGGTGTCAACACCAATCCACAATGGGGACGTCGGTTCTGCAGCCTGGCCTCTCGTAGCCGATTGCGAACTATTTGGGTGCCGATTCGGTTCTGGTGACGACCTCTGGTCTCAGCAGCAGTGACTGTAGCAGGACGAAAACGATCGTGAAGCTGTTGCAGACGGATGTGTCGGTTCTGCTGAGGGGTGGTGACAGGTGGTCGGGGAGCATGTGATCAGTCGCTTGTGGTGCCAGTCTCATTATATCGTCTCCACAGATGGGAGATAGCAGTTAATCGGTTTAGCTTTTGCCCTTAAACCAGTGAATTTACAAAGAAAATTGTGAAACATTGCATTACTTTTCTTGAAAAAATAACTACAATTTAGTTAGGAAATATCTCATTGGTTTAAGGTAAAAAAAAAAAAAGTTTTCAATTTTTGTCCCTTGTCACCCTATTTTACAGTAGCGGATTAGCAGTTATTGAAGCTAACTTTTAGTTCAACCGTGTCCACCACTAATTATTGACCTGCATAACCGAAGAGGTGCAAGCAGCCAAGATGCAGAGGAAAGAATCCTGGCTTGAAAGACTGCAGTGTGCATTAATAATGTGGAGGAAAAAAAAGTGGACAGCGGAACAACAGGAAAGCCAAAAGGGATGTGGAGAAGAAAAACAAAATAAGTGTTTTTTGATGTGAATCGAGCGGGGCTGCACAGGGTTTGAGATGTTGGAGATTTAACCTCTGCTTTACCTTTATCTTCCTACACAGTTATCTCTTTGAGACTTGTCCAAGCCGTATGCATCATCCACAGAAGAAAGCCTCGCATAATCAGTGAGCGATTGTGTTCCTGTGCAGCAAAGCGATGGCCCCGATTCTTCTGGCGGGCGGACAGACGTGCGTGCAGGGATAAAAAAAAAAAAAAAAAAAAGAAGTCTGGGAAGGATTGGAAATTCACGCACTTGCATCCCTCAGTTGTGCTTTATTATAGCTGTGGATCTGTGTGGGCCCAGCTCACAGGGAGCATCGAGAGAATTATCTGGCTCAGCTGGAGTCCCATACATGCTGCTTGAATACAGTCCCAGCGAATAGAGCAAAACCTTAGTGAGATTTACAAAGGCTTCGCTGTGCAATAAGATAAATTTGCACCATTCAGAAACTCTTATTTTATTTATTTATTTTTTTTACAGCTCTGAAATCCACCAAGAATGTAATATTGTTGGACAAAATGGCCGCCTACTTCATCACCGCCTTGCAGTCACGTGTGCTTTCATGCATAGATAAGGCAAACACCGTATATACACCATTATCACCCCTGCTCAGTCAGCACAGCACAATACCAGGGGCACTGGCAGGAAGGTGGAAACCTCAGTATCGCAAAAGTCCGCCTGTTTCTCTGAAAACCATTTGTAAGAGTGTGTAATTCTTGGGTGCATTATCGACCTTTTCTCCAGCAGCGACACACCGGAGGCTCTGCTGCTTTACTTTGCACACAAACAAATGCAAGCAGGTTCGGAAATTGTGCTCCTCTGCACTTTTATTGCCCTTAATGGAACATTACCTCAACTAACAATACGAGGCCAAGGGGATGCCCACATTTCACCTGGCTGTGGAAGAAAGATAGTTGCTTTTGAGAGGTGGGGATGAACCAGTTGTCTGCCTGTGTGGTTGCTATCCAGGGGGACAGACTGTATATATACTGAACAAACCCTCCGTGACGTCACCCATAAGACCGGTGTGACATGAGCGGGATGATTGAAACCCAAATATGGCCCCATCTTGTAGTTATAAATGACCTAAGGCTTACAGGCCAACCATGGTTGGGGTGTTTGATTGCCTCCGCCAAGGAGATTGTTTTCATCAGCGTAGGTTTGTTGTCTGGTTGGTTGGTTTAGATATTTATTTATTGGACTATGAACAGTTTCCTGTCTACAGTTTTTGAGAGATCAACATGAATTTATGATGGGTAGGTGATCACCCAAGTAGGTTCCCATTAAATTTTGGTAAGAATCTATCCACGGATGACATCACAAAAAATTATCAAAAATTCTGATCTCTTATAATGGACGAAACTTAAAAAAAAAAAAATCATATCTCTGTCAAAACTCATTTGAATGAAATTTGTTATGTATATGCAGGATCAGACCCCTCAACTATCAGATCTGGATTAAGGATTTGGCAGCAATTTAAATTTAACATTGGACATCCCATTTAACATGTTCAGATGTGTACATCTCAGCGACATCTCAACAGATCAGGATGAAACTTGTCGTGCTTATGTAAGATGGTAATAGCTATAAGCAGGTAAAGTTCTATCCAGATCTGGAATGTCTTCTGGATCCAGTGGATCAAAATGTAAAAATTTCAGGTGCTGGTATGTAAGACACTGTTGTAAGGTATCTAATAGAGATAGAAATGTCCAACCACTACCAAAATGTAGCTGGGCGAATGCTGATTCATTAAGCTGTCAACGGATTTGAGCTATGTCCAGTAGCTCAGCACTTGACTTGATGCCAGCACTTGCAGTATATTTCTAATCCCTGCTGATGTTAGCATTTGTGGTTTATGTATAACTATAATGGCGACTATGAATAAATAAATAAAATATTAATAATTTAGAAATTAAAGGAGGTAAAGCTCATTTATCACAGCAAAATGATTTTAATGTATAGTCATAAATCATATATGCCAATCAAAGTTATTCTTCATGTTCACTAATTGATTTTGCAGGTGACAAATGTTAAAACATTGGTGGAGGTCTGTGTTCTCTGAGTGCTCTTGTTAATGCATATTTTGGCGGACTGGGTGGTGCTTTGCATAATGGGTGGATTGGGTGTGAGCATCAACAACGATGACTGGCACATTGCCTCAGTAGTCGTGACACCATCAGTAGAGCTAACGTCACCAAGCTATCAATACCTGCTAATTAGTGCTAATGGTGATATACAAATTAAATAAAAAAACTTCACTTAACAGAAATATTGGAGCACAGACTTCTTAATTGGTCCGTTAGTACAATTAACTGCACAGCAAGCTATATTATCTCAGTTATTTGTGATAAAATGCTCAGAAATGACAAACAGGCTCGAGTCCACAGCAGCTAGCTGCCCCACGTACATTTGTCATTAACGGGGAAGCTAACTATAGAGACAAAAAAATGTTTTTTGTACCAGGTTGTAAATGGGATTATTTCTGCTGTAAAGTTGAACATTTTAACATGAGAATCTTTGGGGATTGACTCACGCCAGCCTCAAGTTGCCAAAACCAGGAACTGCAGGTTTTGGCACTTCCACATGGTCTTCATTTTTCAGCACCAGAGGTTGCCGCTTGTCCAGGGCCGTAGGCGGTTCCACGGTGTGGTGGTTGCGGTGATGCATCCCAACCATGCACACTCCTAGACCTTCTCTGACAAACAACATGATAATGCATTACGTAACGCAGACGAACACATTTAAAAGCCTGTGCACACAATTTCCCCTGGAAGCGCGGTGCGACTGAGGCATGCAGTGCAGACTGCCAAAGAGGTTTTTGGGTTAGGCAAGGACAGCTGCCTCCGCCAATGTTTTAGCCGGGCGGCGACAAAGGCAGCGGGCTGACGTGTACTGGATCAAATACAGAAGGAAAATATGCTCAAGGTCTTGCAGCCCCAACTCGAGATGACTTGACATCATCTCGACAACTGGAGCAAGAGAGAAAGACAGAGGGAGAGATGATGCACATGAGGTTTTCCTGCTAGCAAAGGGTGACAGGAAAAGAAGGGTGAGTGAGACAAGAAAGAGAGTCTGTGAGTGTGTTCTGTGTCAACAGAGTATCAGAAAGGCAAGGAACAGGCAGACATCCAGATTCTATGAGAATGCTCACAGGCAAGATAAATACATTAATACAGTATGAAGCAGAAAAGCGCACTCATGTACAGAATCAAACACATTCATACACAATGTGCCTGTGTTGGTCCAGCGACACATACCATCGGATTGAAAACATTTACCACTGTTCCATTTCCTATTTTCAATCACTAGACAAGTTATGGGGCCTACTGCTTGAACAACCATGCAAAATAACCATGCATTGCTGCCACACCATATCCAGAGTATACCACTATGGGTCCTGGATGGCAACCACCCAGGCAGACAACTGGTCCATCCCCACCTCCTGAAAGTAGCCATCGATCTGCCGCAGCCATGTGAAACAGGGGCATCCCCTTGACCTTCTCCAGCCAGTGGTGTCCTCAACACTGAGTCACCTGCATGCTGGATCATTCCGGCAGAAGCGCGCCACATGGCCAAAATGTCATAGCTGACATTCCCTCATGCAAGAGACATACCTCATCCTAGCCCCCCTAAGTAACCATCATTTGACACAAAGTCATTCCAGCGGTACCCAAGGACCCTCAGAGGAGACCTCGTACCAAAGATATCTTAAGACAAGCTGGAAGGGGCCCCTGAGAATGTGTTCTTGTTGAAACCTACATGATGCTGTGTTTTTGTGTTGTTTATATGTATGCAGAGTTTGCACTTTGATATCATTTGGAAATAAAAGATTTGGTTGAAGACTATAATAATGCGCATTAGCTAACTCAGGCCAGGTGATGATATGGCCTTGGGGGTTGGGGGTGTACGTAGGAATGACTGTGTGAAATGAGCGGTTACTTTGGGAGACTCAGGTGCGGAGTATCACGTGCATCGTGAGAGCATGCGCTATGACATTTTGCCATGTGGCACATTTCTCTATGCATGATCCAGCATGCAGTTGCCACATTGTTGAGGACCCCAGAGGCTGGAGAAGGCCAAGAGGACACCCACATTTCACCTGGCTGTGACAGATAGATGGTTAATTTCGAGAGGTGAGGATGGATCGGGTGTCTCCCTGGGTGGTTGCCATCCAGAACTCTGGGTGGTGATGTCGTGGATGCGGTGACTTGATTTTTGTCTTAAGCTGGTATCTCATTGAGAGATGACTATTTGGCGACTGTGGTGACTGAATGTTTAGATGACTGCACAACAAATTTGGTTGGCGACATTGGGGTGACATACTTGCCACTTTTTGATGACTGTTTAATGAATTAGATGACTGCTGGGCGTCTTGTTGAATAATATTTGATGAATATTTGCTAAGCGGCCATATGTCTGTCTTCAATTCCTTAATTACTCTCTAACAACCAGCGACCGCATTTCGACCATGATCCAACCTTGTTGCAAATGAAACAAACCGGGTGAATGAAACAGGCCGGGGGGGGGATACTTGGTAGCGATCTATTGAAGACTCCTTGGCGTGCAAAAAAATAAAAATAAATAAATAAATAAATTGTTCCCGAATAGTTAGAGACAAATTCACGAAAATGAGCAGATGTTCATTTTCTACCAGGGGTTTGAACATGTTCAAAATTCGCAGGCAAATTAAATCAATGTGAGCAGCTAATTAGCAAATGGGGGTACTGATTCTGACTGCTTAAAGAATAATATCAGGCTACATTGAGACCAAGAGCTAAATTAGATCAATGGCCATTGATCTCATTCGCCAACCGGTCGCAAGCCCAGTGAGATACTGGCTTTAGGTGTTCCAACATAACGGATACCAGATTTGATGCATGCAAGAAGGTAGAGAACATTAGTTGGTCACAGAACATTGATCCTTTTATAATTAGAACATTTAGCACAATATTCTTCCATTCTCACTTATTTTGCTTTTAGCTGCCACCAGTCGCCCAGGGTCACTACAGAGGATCCCGTAGAGATTGGGGTTTGGCACAAGTTTTACGCCGGATGCCCTTCCTGATGCAAATTCAGATGTACATAGAGACATGTGTGCAGCTCCTGGAGTTCCTAAGAGGTCCCCCAGCCAAGTACTAATTAGGACAAAGCCTATGTGTGCACATAACAGCATGGCTGCAATTTTCCTCAATTGAAGACCTGGTGCAAGAAGTACTTAAATCACATTTTTTGAAGAAAGTGAGCTAGCACCAGTACTGTAATCCATAATGTCCAGAGCATCATTTTGTACCAAAAAAAAATTTTTTTTTTAAATCCAGAAATAAGTACTCAAGTCCTCTATTTTGGCCTTTGGTGAATTTACTAAAATATATTGCAAGAAATACTCAAGTCCATAAATTTGAGCAAGAAGTTCCCAAGTCTGACTGACCAATCAAAATGCTAGTATACCATGAAAGGCCAGGAGACATAGCAAAACCGATTGTTTGGGAATAAAAAAAGGGGCAAAAACAGCTTTGCGTGGTAAAAGTACCCAAGTCCAGCCATTTTGTCACAAAAAAAAAAAAAAAAGATATTTAATTAGGAAAAAGGACTTAAGTCCAAAATCCAAAATGGATTTTTTCGTTTTCTCTGCAATAAAGGATTATTTTTCCACATAAAAGGGTTTGTCCACTGTCTATAACCTCTGGAACCAGCAACAGGCGCCATAAAAAGGTATCTCCCGCATGTTTTGAAAACTTTGAGCATCAATATCTCAAAACTGTTTTATTTATTTTTTCTATATGACTTAAGAACTTCTTGCACCCAGGTCTTCGACTGTCAATATGAATTAATAATGACAACTTTTGCCAAAATAATTCCATAAAATAAAAATGCACCATCAGGTCTAATGGATCTTAGACAGAGGGTTTGTCATCTGCTGTGTCAGTTTGAAGGTTTTATGACATTTGCTTGAATTTCAATTCATTATGCTGCTAAAAGAAAACAATTATAAAACATGTTCAAATAAATAATGTGAGACACAATCTTACAGGATTCTTACAGCCTTTTTAAGTTTAAATACAACTTGTAATGCATCATGTTAAAATAACGTGGCCAGTGTGCATGTTCCCTGATTAAAAACCCTCCCACGCACTGCCTTTTTGAACCGGTACAGATTTAAAAAAGCCACTCTTGAAACGGTTCTTCACATTGAAAATTGTTGTGGCATATTTGCCCTCATGGCGTAATCAAAAAGAAAAAAGAAAAAGTGGCGATTTATCAAAGTAAAAGCCTTCAGTTGGACTCCACTATCCGAAGGAGGCATTGTTATGGAGAGAAGCCTCTGCGAGCGCTCTAAAGATATCAGAATAAAATGCCCACGAGGCATCTCAAAGGCAACATGGCGAGGAAGACTTGTCACTTTGTCATGTTTAAAAAGGTCTGAATTTAGTTTACATTTAAAAGGCCAGATGTGGCTAAATGCAGGAGAGAATACAACAGGGCCGCCCTTCAAACGTATTGTTATTGGTCATGCACTGCACTGTTGTTGTGCATGAGGTACTTGGGTATTTTGAGTGGCGACAAAAGAACAAACCTTTTGTCCCTTGCTTTCTGGATTTTTTATGCGTGTGATAAAAATGTTTTATAATAGATTCACATCACGGTCTATTTCCGCTGCCCTTGCCATCCTTGTAAACTCAGACTGTTTACAGGCATTTAGAGTTTTTAACTTATCCCTGCTTATTTGTCATGCCAGCTTGCATCACTGTCTATCATTATACCTTACAAAAAAGAAAAAAAAAAAACAGCCCAGACATTCAAAGTCATAAGAACGTAAAATTGGATGAGTTCAGTTGTTGGAACCTGACTGTAGAAGCCCAAGGGCCGATGTAGGCCCTGAAGCCCATTGGTGCTGGTGCTTATCCCCAGATTCCATAGTGTAAAGTGGTTGAGAGTCTACAACTCCCCTTGGATGGGACACCACTCTATTGCAGGTTACTTCTAAACTGCAACCTCTGGTGCTGAAAAATTAAGCCAATGCTCAGGTGCCAAAACCTGCAGTTCCTTGAATGGCGACTTGAGGCTGGCTCCAAAAGTGAGTCAATCCCCCTAAAACCCCAAGCTAAAATGTCCAACTTCACAGCAGAAACAAACATGTCTACAACCTGGTACAAAAAAGGTTTTGGTTGCTATACGTAGTTTCCCCATTCATGACATCTGTATAGTGGTTGACTTTTTATATAACTCATCCATTCAAACTATTTTAATCCATAAAGCTATGAATAATTAGGGGCACGGTCACTTTAAGTGACAGCTAGTGTGCCGGGTATAGGCAACCGTCCCCTAGCAGTGGCTGCTAACAGCTGTGGACTCAACTGTGTCATTTCTGAGCATTTTATTACAAATGTCTGAGATAATGCGCCTTCCTGTATGCTTAACCCTAGAACACTAACCCTTATTTAATACATCATGTGACTACCCATGAAGTGGGTGAAAATCTCCCAGTGTTAGTGTTCTAGTGTTAATTGTACTAATGGCCCATCTAAGAAGTCTGCGCTCCAGTATTTCCATTGAGTAAAATGTTAGTGTGATTTAATTTGTTTGTTAACACCATTAGCACTAATTAGCAGGTATTGATAGCTTGGTGACATTAGCTACACTGATGATGTCACGGTTATTGAGTCAATTGCCGATCATAGTTTTTAATACCCACACCCAAGCCATCCATTATAAGAACCACCACCCAGTCTGCAGAAATATGTGTGAATTCAACACCTAAACTGGTTACCTAGCCTGTTAGCATTAGTTGGCTTGGTAAGTTTGAGATAGGTGGGTGAGTTTGGGCTTCATTCATTACCCTTTTATGGGTCGGCCGGGAGTTAGGCACTGCCAAGACGGCGACATTTAGATCAACCCCATTTGCACTTCAAAGTCATTCTTCAGAAAACCTATTTCACACAGGTTTTGTTGATTATATATACAGTCTATTTCTATTCCTCAGCCAAGACTGGTGCCCATTTACAGCTGGGAGGACTGGGACAATTCAGATGAATTGTCTTGTCCAAGGACACAGACAGGTAGTCTTGGAATCAAACCCAGGTCTACATATTCATAGCCTATTCCACTGAGGTACCTGCTGGTATCTGTAGAGGTGTGTATGTTTTTTTTTTTTTTTTTTTTTCGAAGATATATCTTCTGGGTAGATAGACAGATAGCTAGGTACTGTAGACAGACATATCTTAATATTCCCACTGTCGACTCTTCCTGTCGATGTAGTGTGAAATATTGATGACTGTACCTATGCTCAGGGGTGTGCCATTTTGATTGGCATCCCTAACAAGGCTGAGGTACTACACTCTTATCGTTAGTAAGATATCTATTTTCCACAAATTAGCTTGCAAGAATTTTCAAATAACACCCTGGATTATCAGAGGATTTCAAAAAGGGATGTTTACAACCAACATGTCTAGTAATGCTAAATTCCTCGTAGAAGGCACCCCAATGATTGAAAGGTGAAAGCTCCACTATGAATACAGTAATTGTATCCTCCATGAGGATTGCTACTAATTGCCGTTGAATTTCGATGAGCAATTCATTAGAGATTAAATATTTATAGAAAATGGAAAACATACAATTTTCTAAGCAGAGATAATGCCTTTCCAACTTATAATTTAGGAGATAAAGAAATCATGGCTCACTTTGTATCGTGAATCATTATTCATGGGTGTTGAAGATTCCCGCATCATACAAGCAGTGGTGGCACTGGTAGCCTTCAGACAGAAACTTACAAACAAGCTTATTTAAAGCTATATGTAAGTTCAACCACACCTGCTCCTAATTGCCGTCATGCATATGATGATAAGATTACTCCCTGCACAGGTAAGTGGTAAAATGAAACTTTAATATAATCAAACGCAGAGGTTTCACAAAGCAGACAATAACCGAAAAGGGCAAACCAGTTTTCATCATCAGTAAACAAGCAATGGGTCCAAACCAGAGAGACAGTCCAACCAGGTACCGAGGTCCAGAGGGGCAGGTGAGAACTCAGCACCGAAGAGACGAAGCCAGGGTCGGGAACCAGGAAGCCAAACACGAGAAGGAACGTGGGAAAGCTCTGCATGACGCTTCGAGACAATCTAACAAAGAGTGAATGAGAGACGAGAGGTTAAATAGAGCAGGAGGCAATCAAGGGAAATGAGAAACAGCTGGTGACACAGGAAGAAAGCAGAGGAAAGAAACGCAAGACAAGGGACCTACAAAATAAAACAGGAAGTGACTACCGGTGTGAGACAGGGTCATTTTGGGATGTTAATGATTTATTGAACTGTTATTTTGCCAGTGTGTAATGATTGTACAACATACATCATTAATGACTTCAAAAAACAAGAATTGGGTGCACAGGTTTGAATTGATTTGGGATGTTCTCTAATCCACACAGGGTCAAAATTATACATGCAGGCCCAAATATATACAATCATTCACTTAGATCTTTTAATAAGTGGTGCTGAAAGTTCTACAATGTCTTTTAACGTGACTAGGTCAAGGCCTATTAACTCCTCGTTAGTGATCATGATTGACAACAACTGGTAGTTTCTCTGTGCCAGCATAAAAAAAATGTTGACTGCAGTCATTGGACTGAGCAATGGGAAAGTCCAAGGAACTCAGTTAAGACCTAAGAAGGTGAATTGTAGATTTACACAAGTTGGGAAGGTCTCTTGGAACCATAACAACTGCAAATCCCAAGATCATCAGTTCAAACAATTGTTCATGAGTACAAGTTGGTCGGATGTGTCACCACTTTGCCAAGGTC
>OMMV01232283.1:0-10993 GCA_900302635.1 Chatrabus melanurus | reverse complement strand
TAGGCAGTTCTCAAAAACTGAGTGAAAGTGCAAGAATTCTACAAGTGAGGGAAGCCACCAAAACACCCAGACAAATCTGAAGGAGTTATAGGCTTCTGTGGCTGTGATTGTAGAAACTGTGCACAGTGCAACTTTTGCCTGTTGGCCCACCGGCCACAGCTTTATGGTGGAGTGGAACAGAGAAGGTGTTTAGTACAAGAAAACAGATCAAATCTAGGCTTGAGTCTCCCATGTGCCTTCTGGCAAACTGTTGCTGAAATTTCATGTCTTCTTTTTCAGAAAATCCTTCTCTGTTCCACTTCTCAATGAAGCTGTATATCTGGTGATGCAACAGACAAAAGTTAATCTATGCAGTTTCTATAATCACAGCCACAGAAGCCTATAATGCCTTCAGATATCGCTGGGTGTCTTGGTGGCTTCCCTCACTTGTCGAATTCTTGCACTTTCACTTAATTGTTGAGAACTGCCTACCTCAGTCAGATTTCCCATACAGAACCATGCTGTTTATATTTCTGAATGATTGATGGAAATGAAGTCCAAGACATATTCAGTGACTTGGAAATGTTCATGCATCCATCCCCTCTGAAGAAAACTGGCTGCAAATGTGATGATTTGTATTAAAATAATCCTGAGATTTCTTTTGTCCAATTACTTATGAGCTATGAAAATGGATGGCTGTAATTCTTAAATGGTTAATATGGGATTTTTGTTAAACCCCTTGTATTAAAGCTAACAGTCTGCACTACATGCACATATTGTCTGTTTCATTTCAACTCCATTTGTGATGGTGCACAGAGGCAACATTACAAAAACTGTGTCACTGTCCAACTACTTATGGACCTGACTGTATCATGCAAGATCTCTTTTTATGTACCTTCTACATTTTAATATGCAGAGCAGTTACCGCCGTGGGATAAGGAGTTGGCCTACCAATATGTAGACCTGGGTTGGATTCCTGGTCATGCTACCCTCTCTGTGTCCTTGGACAAGATACTTCATCTGCATCGTCCCAGTCCACCCACCTGTAAATAATGTACTGGCCTTGGCTGGGGAAGTAACCTGCGTCGGACTGGTGTCCCATCCAAGGGGGAGTCATAGAATCTCATCCACTTCACGCTACAGAATCCAGGGATAAGCATCGGCACCAACGGTCCTCACGGCCTATATAGGAATTATACTTACAGCTTAATATGGTTGAGATTTAATGTTAATCATCCTCAAAGTTCCACAATTCCGTGTCTGTCCTGGTCAGAATTATTGGCACCCCTGAATTTTAAGTAGAGAATTTAAAATATTTTCAGAAATGAACATTTCTAAGTCACTGAATATGTCTCGGACTTCATTTCCATCAATCATTCAGAAATACAAACAGTATGGTACCGTTTGGTAAATCTGTCTGGAGGAGGCAGTTCTGAAAAACTGAGTGACCGTGCAAGAAGGAGACTAGTGAGGGAAGCCACCAAGACACCCATGAAGGAGTTATTGGCTTCTGTGGATGTGATTGGAGAAACTGTGCACAGTGCAACTTGTGTCTGTCGCATCACCAGTTATACAGCTTCACAGCGGAGCAGAGAAGGATTTCGTAAAAATGAAGATGATAATTTCAGCTATACTTTGTCAGAAGGCACATGGGAGATTTCAGCCTAGATTTGATGTTTTCTTGTATGAAAACTCATATGGTGTCTTTTTTTTTTTTTTCACTGCAGCCAGACTGTTAAGATAGCAGTCGAAACACAGCAGTGTTGGCATGTGCATGTGCACAGTTGTGTGTGTCAGTTTTTTGTCTCTGTGCATGCATGTGGCAGTCAAAATAAGCCTGCGGGTCTTTTGTAAGGTGCAGACAGAAACTGTTTGGCTTTTATTCCGTCCGCTAAGTCCAGCCGATAGGACAGAGATACGATCGCAGCGCACGCTTCCTTGTGTATCTGCCTTTGTGAGGACTCTAGTTGCATTCTCTGGAACGTTACGCTCACCTTCAACCATCACAACGACACACCCATACCCTAACCCTATAAACGCTTAACGAGGCCGTCAGACTGAGGGGAAAAAATAAAAACGGTCAGAATTCTGAATGCTGGTCAGAAACTGTCCACCAAAAAAAAAAAAAAAAAATTAAGAAAAAAATCATGAAAGTGGAAAAACTGCGATGTTTTGTGCAACAATAGCGAGCCGTTGGCTGTGAGGTCTGCAGCACTACCAGTTATATTTGTCATGTTCAGATGTTTGGTGATTACACAAAATGCCATGAAAAAAACTTCAGACACAATGTTCAGGATGTGGAAACTGTAGAATCTCAAGCCAACTGTTAAACATTTCAAGTGATATTATTCCGTCTTTTTAATTTTGTGCAAATCTTTTGTTCTGTACCTGTATGAGGAAACCTGACATAGTCCAGGACCTTAGGGAGTTATTAGGGGGGGGTATTGTGCAGATTTGTCTACAAGCGTGAAATTTGGCAGAGATGTAGGCCAGGTCATACTAAATTCATTTTTGGAGGGTGCCGGAGTCAACGATCATTGCAGCCGCCATACTGGACAAATCCAATATGGCCGCCAGTCGCCATTTGATTTTCTCATAACTTCACAATCAAAAGTCATAGGATTATTATTGAGGGTTCTTTTTTTTGACCTCAGAGAATCCAAATCTGCACTCTGTTTTGACATAAATGCAAGTAAATATGCTGATTTAGCAGTTGAAAGCATATTTTAATCCAAATTAAATTGATTTGTCCAATATGGCGGCTCCAATGATCGTCGACTCCGGCGCCCTCCGAAAAGGAATTTAGTATGACCTGGCCTACATATGTGCCAAATTTCCCACTTGTAGACCAATCTGCACAATAATGTCCCTCAGGGCCCAGACTAACAGGGATGTACAGGGATTTGGGTCGAACCATGAGGGAGGGGTATCGTTACACCTCTGTTGTAGGGAGGATTGTCAAGAGGTTAATAGGGTGGGCTTGAGACCAGATGATCCTCGGTTCAAATCCCTGTCAGGCTGGAAAATCACTTAGGTCCCTTGGGCAAGGTCCCGGGGTGCAGTTGAGCGCCTTGCATGGCAGCAGCCTGACATCGGTGTGTGCGTGAATGGGTGAATGTGAGGCGTCACCGTAAAGCGCTTTGATCATCTGCTTCAGATGGTAAAGCGCTTTAGAAATGCAGTCCATTTCCCATATTGGCCCCATTAATGGGGTGGCGGAGGTATGCGCTCTCTGGGTGGTGCCAGTCTAGTTTGGTGTTTTGACAATGCTGGTTGAAACCACACCAGCCCAAAATCTCCGGTCGGTGTCCAGTAACACTGTAATTACCGATGGATATGATGACATCATCCACGTCAAAACATCCAGTGAGCAGCTTTAAGCTGCACCGCGCCAAGTCTGTTTTTATTTGATTTGGTTTCCAAGGCGTCACATTGACAGGATGCTCTCTGAGCCGCGCAGAAACACAACAGCAGCGAGAGCGAGAATTTTTTGGATTAATATTAAAATACCATCCGGTGCATTCAAGTGTGCTAATAAATGCAATCGGACACGTTTTTCGCCTTCTTGCACGTGTGTTTGTCCGCTTCGATGGATTGGAACAGCGGCTCTTTGCTGCTTTGGTCTCTTCGATATTGGAGGATATGACAAATATTAAGTCTGGGTTTCATAAAAACATTCATGAGTCATACGCGGAGAACGGTAAGAGGTCAGAGCCTTTCATAGTCATACTGTATTTCAGAATGAAAATATAACACATTAACCACGTGCAATGCTGGTACGTACACACTGATTTAGCTACATCTCTGTGATTCTGCTGGAGCATAAACATATTTAATATTCTCACTATTTTATAGTTTATAAATTAATCAGTAACCAGCCTTCCTGAGAATCGTTAATTAATCTTTGAATTGCCACAATTTAAGCTGTTAAATCCAAAATATGCTTTAACAAAAGAAGAAAAGGAGAGAAGGTTTATATTGCCCTGATGAAGGTTGTGTGACTGAAAGCTTGGCATTTTATTGATTATTATTATTATTATTATTATTATAATCATCATCATCATCATTTATTATATTTTATTCTTCTCCTCCTCCTTCTTCTTCTTATATTTTATTATTATGTTTGTTATTATCATAATCATTATTATTATTTTTATTATTATTATTATTCTCCTTCTTCTTCTTCTTATTTTATTTGCATGGGTCTAAGTGTGCAGAACACTCTTTTTTTAAAATTTTAAATCCTCAATATACTTAAAAGCCACCGAGTGTTTTGCATTTGGGTTTTGATTTCGTTCAAGTTTGTACATTTTTGTTGTTGTTGTTGTTGTTGGATGAGCAACATGGGATAAACAGAATTCCATCCTGCAAAACTGTATCAAATTTATCTGAATAAACTCTTGGAATGAGTGCTGTTATTGTGTTCATGTTTACTGCACAATCGTGTGAATTCAGGACACAGTTGTTCAGGTTTGTTGTGTTTGTCCGATCTATGTACATTCTTTTTTTTTTTTTTTAATAGTTTTCCACTTATGCGTATAAACACCTGCCTGTTTTCACCTGTTGTTCCTGGAAATGCACGTCTCTAAAACATCGCATGACCATAACAACGGGTAAACAAACGTGAGCGCACAAATAACGCAACTTTACACAAAATCCGGAAATAGACCAAATTTAACAATACGCCGAACTTTTTGTCATGATTGCACTTTATTGTTATGTACTTATTTTATTATTATATTATTATTGTGTTATTTGTATTTTTGTGTGTATGTTGCAGAAATCTCTAGCCCCGCTAGCATTCGGCCAGCAAACGCAGCGGGGGACATGCAGGCGGAGAGCATCGGGAGAGAGCTCCGACGCATCGGCGATGACTACTACAACACAGTGCTCATGAGAGGGGTGAGTGGTCCGAACACGGCGTGCGTGTCGGAAGGGATGTGGGCGCAGCAGCTGATTGGCTCACAGACGCTGACTGTGATTGGCTCTCAGGTGAATGAGCCAGGCCTGACTTTTGTATCTGATAAGGGGCGGGGCCACTTTCAGCGGTCAAGCGTTGCAAACCCGATGAGACCGGAAGCAGTATAATAAATAATATATTCATATATAAATAGTATATTCACACGAGTTAAAATCGCAGCAAGTACCGACTTTGTCCAACTAATATTTGCCGTGTTCAGTCCGGACGACGGCCAACAACACAACGGTAGAGTATTTGAATCGTAGTCGTTGGACTATTCAAGCCACCTCGATTTTTCTCAGACGCAACATCTCATCTCGTCCGGTCGTGGCCTTAGTGTCTTCTGTCAGTCGTCGGTTATTGTTCAGGTTTTCATCGGCCGCAATTTGTAAGTTTTGACACGATGAAAATGAAACGGTGTGAATGTCAAATTGAATGTCTGTTGTCGTGTCTTGTTACGATTGAGATCGTTGTTTACCCCAATCAGTATTGAGCTAATTAATGAAATGGGGGAAAAAAGTAGAATGGCACTCATTACAGAGCATTCGTCTAATGAAGAATGAAAGTACCCCCCCCATAAAATAACAAAACTTTGAATGTTTCTAGCTTTGCCCCAAAATGTAATGACATTTTTAACCATATTAATGGGACTCTCAAAACTTTCCTTACTGTCCAATTTAATAAAAAATAAAATGAAAATCCAATTTTAAATAAAAGGAAAAAAAAGGAAGAAGATGAATGCGCCGAGCATCCCCCCGCTGGTACCATTGGCTTAGTCTTGGCTTAATCACTTTGGTAGATAAAAAACGAGATCTTCACTGAAACATGTCTTTTGTGTTGTGATACCGTATGTGGAAATAAAAACAACCCGCTGTGTTGCCGATTGAACCGTGCTACCACACTGGGATTTGGGTAAATAGAACATTGGCAATTCTGGCAATTCAAAATTTAAGCTGGAAATTTTATAAATTTATGTCGACCAAATATTGATTTTCATTCATTCATTTATCTGATACTGACAAAACTAAAACTAAAACTAAAAAATATGACTGCTAGGGGGTTGAAAAAAAATGCAATAATCAATAATCAATGGTGAAATGCTCAGATTTGAACTTGTCGGAGATACACTCATTTTGGATGTCCAGTTCAAACTTGGTGAAAATCAGGTATATTTCCAGTTGTCATGTGCACAAGAAAGTGTGACTGATGCACACATGGATGGAGTGCAATTTTATATTCCACTTCTGACCTTACTGCCGGTGGGGGATATAAAATAAAATAAAATAAACAATAAATAAATAAAAACAATTTCCTAATCTGGCACTTTTTTAAACCAAATCAGGCCAAAATTTTGTCTGGCATTGGGTTTGTTACTAAAACCCACTATCTCACGAAAATGTACAACATAAATTTTTTATGATGGGTAGGTGATCACCCAAGGATAAGCCCATTAACTTTTGAACAGCCGGGGTTATGGCATTACAAAACTTTGCAATGTTCGCCAAATGCAAATAGATAGGAAAAGCGATTTCAATGGCCCGTAACTCCAGAAATAGAGCAGATAGGCCCGTGGTTACTATTGAACATTAATAGGAAGTCATATATGGGCTTTCAAAAGGCACCATTAGAAATGACCTTGAGTGACCCTGAATGTCCAAGTCAAAGTCATGCTAACTTGAATCACTTATTGTGGCAAAACCGTGCCCATGCACATCCTGAGATAGTATCACATAGAAAAGTTATTTGGGCTCGGCGGGCTTTGCACTCTCTGAGTGCCTTTCTAGTTTTTATTATTATTTCACATGCTTTCCTTTCAAAGTGACTGAGCTGTGACTTGACATCTGCAGTCGTCTTGTGTGCTGATTTTCTCCGTGAATAATAACATTTTCACAGTGAGCATAAATGACAGAAGACAGTTGCACAGGCTGTGCTGCAAAGTTGCGTAGCTGCAGTTGGAGCTCACTCAGTATTCTGGACAGCATTTCTTCACGTTGCATCATCACTTGTTTTACGTTTACCATCAACGAGCTGAGTGAAGCCTCGAGGAGCCAGAGAGGAAGACAGGAAAAGCATCAGGGTTCCTGTAAATTCACTGAAATCACATCAGAGGAACAGGCGAAGAAGTTAAAGACAAATGAAGTGCGGCACACGTTGCCTGGCAGCGCCGCTGTGAACCAGCTTCAGATGTACGAACGCCGAGAAGTCTGATTAGTCAAAACGTGCGTCTCCCACTGAGGGCTAATGAACATCGAGCAGGAAGACAGTCGGCTCTTTGTGCCTTCTTATTTCTGTGTCTTTCCCCAAAACCTGCGCGCGTGTCCTTTAATCAAAAACCCATGAAACCCCTAAAGGGTTGTTATTTGAGTGCAGTTGTGGTTCTAACAATCATCACATTGCTCTCAAACTGATGATTAACAGAGCACAGTTACTCATCTGTCTTTCAGATTTGGGTTTTATGCCAATTATCGGCTATCAGTCACTGCGCGCCGTCAGGACCATCACACGTAGAGCAGCATGTTTTTGCAGAAGATTCTGACATCAGAGATTCAATCAACCAGAATGTGTCAGGTTTTCGCTTCTTAGCTGCGTGTCTCTTTTTGATGGCCTCCTAATTGGACTCAGACGGAAAATATGAGCGAGAATCGACTTCCTGAGTCCAAGCTGTGAGTCAGTGCTTTGTCACACTACTAGTGGCGTTCCGGGTTGATCCGCAGTCTGCTTTGTTGTGGACACTTTTAGCCTCGTTCCAGATCAGGCAGCACAGCGGCGCTACCAAACAGAAGGTCCCTGGTTCAAGGCCACCTGTGCCCCAGTCTCCCTGGACATCCTGAGTTGTGTCAGGAAGGGCATCCGGTGAAAAACGTGTGCCGATTCCACATCCAGATCCATACCGGATCTGCTGTGGCGACCCAGAGCAAGACGGGAGCAGCCAAAAGAATTTACTTTATAGCCCGGTTCGAGATTGACTCAACACTCATTTATGAAATCAAGTCAAATCTGGGTGCATGCGCTGGTGCCGTGCGTCGCCGCATCCACCACACCACAAAACAGCCATGGGTCCTACTCGATTCCTACTGACTCGCCAATTATATTCCACTTACTGAGACGCTGCTCTGTGCCATTTGGATGTTTTTTGAGCCATCGGTTGTTGCGACCACCGCACTCTATATGTGTACGGTTGCTTAGCTGCAACGTTTCTGTCTTTGCTTGTTGACATTTCTTTGTTGTGCTTTTCTTGTTTGTTATTTTGCCCGAAGCAGATGGTCACCCCACTGAGTCTGGTCTGCCTGAGGTTTCATCCTGTATTAAAAAAAAAAAAACACCGCCTGAGGGAGATTTTTCTCACCACTGTTGCCTCTTGTGGGGCGACTTATGTTGTGATTTGACGCTATGTAAATAAATTGAATTGAATTGCAGAAAACTGGTCCATCCCCACCTCTCAAAAGTAGCCATCTATCGGCGGCAGCCAGGTGAAATGTGGGCGTGTCTTTGGACTTTTCCAGCTGTTGGGGTCCTCAACACTGCATGATGGCTCATACCCAGACAAACACGCCACATGGCCAAAAGGTTGTAGCTGACACTCCCTCACCGTGCAAGTAAGACTCCACGATGAGGAGTCAGTTATGCTTATCGTTAATCACGGATGAGGACGGAGACTTCTGTCCGCATTCTTCGTACAGTTTGTCTGCATTTGTGTCCTTTTTCTGAAATTTTACAGAAATGGAAGAACCGAGCAGTACCACGAGAAATCATGGGGGCAGCATAGCCAAAATTCAAGTGAGACACAACCCCTAAGCAAACGGACACGAAGGAGACCGTTAACAGTGGTGGATCATTGTGATGAGAGTTTTATTTACATCATCTTGTTGTGAAGAAAAGACGCTTTTGTCTCTTTTGCAGTAGAAACATCATGAGTTTTTCGACCGTCACCGTGTTTGATGTTCTTTCAAGAGGATCTGCAGTGCCCTCTAGTGGATGCTTTGCTTAACAACCGTGCCAACGTAAAGGACGTATGGAAGTATGCGTGCATTGACGGTTACACCGTTTGAAACGCACGGATAGATTTACGGACGCAAATGGAGCATCGATGAGCCTGTAGGCGGTGACTGCAGGGGTGGAGTTTAAAGAGATCGCCGTAAAGTCGGACAAATTCTACTTCTGACAGCAACGGCAGATCTCATGCCGTTAGCCTTTCTCGATCTGAGCCAATTAGGGCACAGTTCAGACGTCACAGAGGTGGTTCCCAGTTGGTGCAGCCGGAGAAGAGCAACTGCAGCGCCTGGTTCCCCTGAGGTTGTAATATGACGTGACGTGGCGACATTCTGCAGGAGAAAGTCGGTCTAGCTTTCTAACCGACATGCACTGTGTGAAGTCCAGCATGCATCATGTTAAATCAGCGCCGCACAGCGCAGCAGGAAGTCAGACACGACTTTTCTCGCCACGATGCTCCTCATCTTCCCAGCGTGATTAAAGAAATAAAGCTTCAGGCGATAAATCAAACAATTAGTCAGTGAACTGAAATGTTATTGTCAAATATTTTCAGAGCTTGTTTTATGAAGGAAAAACACCAAACTTTGTCTACGTCTTCTCAAACATGAGGATTTGCTTCTGCTCTCTGTTTTTAATCACTGTAAATTCAATATCCTTGAGGTTTTTGGACTGCTGGACAAACTCGGTCTCCTCCCAAGGCGGTGACACAGGGACGCTTTTAACAGTCATCAGGTTTATGTGCAGAACCTTCCGCACAGATATAATGCCTGTGAAAGTGTTGTGAATTTTACTATAACTAGAACAGCAGGGAATTTTTTAAAAGGCCGCTGAGAGAAAGGAGAGATCCACGTGCGTCTCCGTGGAGATCCCGCCGCTTGCATCACTTTTGTTGATGCAGAAGGCAAAAGATGCCAAACGCCTCAGTGTCACGTTATTTATGCCTTAGGATGACGGTGTCTTGCCTGGAAAGAAAACACAACTCATTTTAAGAGGCTACCTTGTTTTGTGAGTAACTGAAATGCACGGGGGGGCACCCAGATTGCCCGGATTTGCGCCATTTATAGCAACAGTTGACATCAAAGCATAATCTTAACGCACAGAAACCGACCTTTTGTGGTGTTTTTCTTCAGTTTCAGAAGACTTGGGACAGTTCCTCAGCCATTGCTGTGTCGATGTCCTAAATCTCCAAGGTTTCATTGCTCGCATGAATCCTTGCTTCATTTCCTGTGTCAAAACTAGGTCCGCACGCACAGCCCAGCAAAACGTGCGCTCAAACGAACGATTTCTAAATACCCTATGTTCAATAAAAAAAACAATTTATTTAGCGCACAGTGCGCTTAAACGAAGGAATACGGTGATACGCTTAGTGAACAGCACAGACCAAATTACATACAAGACAGCCATATCCAACTGATAAACTATAAATTCCAAGTCCATGACAAAAGACGTGTCTTTAGTCTGGATTTAAAAGACTCAGCGGAACCAGACTGTCTTATCCCAATGGGCAATCTATTCCACAGAAGAGATGCACAGTAGGAGAAAGTCCTATGGCCCACAGACGACTTCTTTATCTTTGGAACACGCAGTAATCATGCAATCTGAGAACGCAGAGCACGAGCCGGTACGTAAGATTTCACAAGTAGGAGGGTGCTAGTCCATTTAAAAAAAATAAAAATTCTGAGTTAACAAGTGGTTCAATTTTGGACAAAACTGATCAAATTTCAGGGCCAAATATTATAGAATCTCTGAATCATAAAGAATGAATTGACCTGAATCAGTGTTGAACTTGTAAAGCGCAGGTGTTTGCACTCGGTACCCATTGTTGTTTTTTTGTTTTTTTTGTTTTTGCATTTTTTTCTGACAGGCTAAATAATCAACAGTGGAAACAAATGTTAGTTACAAGAAAGACAGGAAACAGATTGTGCGTGTCATTGTGTCTTACGGACATTAATCTGTGTTTCTGTCTGAACTTTGGCACAGAATCGTCCACCGAGTGTTGATGTGTGTTAGTTCATAAAACAATGAGGAGGCAAAGAAACGAAGGAATGTCGCGGCTCGCTCTCT
>OMMV01232216.1:0-11670 GCA_900302635.1 Chatrabus melanurus | reverse complement strand
ATGTCTTCACATGGTGTGCTACCACTGTATGAAGTTTCATTGAAATCCATAAAGATCAGGAGTTGTTACACAATCAATATCAGACAGTATGATGCATCAATTAAATACAAACGTCCAATTATCTTTCATTGAAGACATGAGACCAGAATTATTTTCCTTCATGCACAGCTTCATATGGTTTGCTATCATTGTGTGAAGTTTTACGGAAATCCACCGAACAGTTTATGAGGAGTTGCGCTTACGAGGTCAATATCATGTTATGCATTAATTAAACACAAAAATCCAAGTATCTCCCATTGAAGATGTTGGAACAGAATTATTTTCCTTCGTGCACATCTTCATATGGTGTGCTACCACTGTGTGAAATGTCAGTGAAATCGACCAAATGGTTGAGAAGGAATTGCGTTTAAAATACTCATGGACAGAAGGACAGAAGGGCAGACAGGCGGACAGATATAGTGATTTCTATATACCCTCTCCAAATTTTTACTTGCAAGGAGTATAAAAAATGTATTTTGTGCATTGTGTATTTCATTCCTTTTGTCTTTTTAGCTCTCCTTCCTCTCACACGTCCCATTATCAAAGGTCCAGGCTGCTAAATTGGATTGTGCTGTCACAGTGGAAAAGGCCATCTGAGTCTGTTAAAAGACCGTAAATGCCTTTCTTTACTACAATCATGAGCTCACTTTCTCCCAGGGGTGGGAGACTGCATGAGGTCATCATGCCAGAATCCACCCCCACAACTATCATCATCATCGCCACCAAGACCTGTCTTCACCAGAGTTCATCAAGTGCTGGCTCCACACACAGAATAGTCCGGGGATTACAAAAAAAATGGGACCCAAACTGCTTCTAAAGGAAATCTCTCATCAATGAGCATGTTGCATAGGTTATATTTTTCTGTAGTGGTTAAGCAGTGAACTTAATGATATCCTTCAGGTCTTTTTCAAAGCATATAAAGACAACCTTACACAAATAATATTTTGCCTTATATACAGTAGTTTGCTCGAAAAAGTTGTTCATTAAACTACTGAACATGAGAGGAATGCCCATCTTCCAACCCTTAAATCCCACCCACCGCCCCTCCAATTACCCGTTCAAATTTGTACCGGACTGTTATTGGCCTGTTCAATTTGTGATGTAGTTAACTGATTTTGTCCATGCTTGTGGGAATGGGATGAATGCGCTGGTGAGTGAGGACAGCTGGCAGAGTGACACAAACACGCCTCCACAAACAATGGATCACAAAGACGAAGAGAAGCAAATGTTTGAATATTAGCATGCCAACAAACAAAAATGGTTTATTTGTTGTTTGTGAGGTTTGACAGTAAATTTATCTCAGAGTGCGAAACAAGAATAAAATGGTGAGTCAATTTGCTGAGTGACTGGAAATGTAGGTGAAAAGGTACCCGTGGCTTTGTATAACAAAAATTCTGGGGTTGAAGAGCAGTCTGTGTGCACGGTCGTCATGACAGAACAGAAAAAGTAAAGATGCCCACTGATGGTCATGGTGTCAACTGAATATGTGTGTATGTGAAGTAAAACCAAGTGGTTTCTGGCAAATGCAACAAAACTCCTCCCCTTTAACAGAAAGTTTTGAAAAAATGATGATTTGTGACCCTGAAAGGACATTTACCTCATCTTATTGACCAATCCTCAATTTTCTTAATCTTTTTTTTTAAACAATTAAACTGAAACTGAAATGTCATAAATATTTGGATGAAAACTGGCTGACATATTTACTGAAACACAAATGGTCTGAGAACTCAACAGGCGCTGACTCATATGTCATATTTCGTTCAGAAGTTACATATAGGCATCTAAGAAATGGTTATAAAATATGTAAATTATTTTGTTACAAAATTGCATGAAGAGTCAGTGCATGATGGTGCTAGGCTAGTTAGCCTGGGCACTATCCAACAATAAATTAACAGTTACATAAAGGGAAGTACACGATCCAGTGTTATGTCACAACTGGTTAGGAAGTTATAGTAAGAGACAAGAAAAAGTTAAAGATTTTAATTCATAGTGATAATGTACAGAATGTTAGAACAGTCTTTGGTGAAAGTCTCCGTCATGACAGAGTATAGGGATACGTAGATCTCGGACCCTGCCGTCAGAACAAGGCAGGGGCGGAGCCTACCCCCGACGTCAGACAGGGATGAACTGGTGGCGGTGGGGTGGAAGAGGTTACGTCCAGGTCAGCGACTGCAAGCAGCAGAGAAGAGAGTTAGAACTGACATTTGAAAAACAAAAAAACAAAATGTGCACATTTCCTATTGGTCGTGAGATGATGATTGGGTGCATCTGATTAGGTGAACCTGAATGAAAGCGCTGAAATCTGAGTCTTCAAGGCAGAACTTGCACGACGTGTTACACAACATGTGTTACATGCACGTGTTATATGCGTTACCTGTCTTTTTCTTCTTTTTTTTTGAATAGTATACTTTTTTGGGAAAGAATGTTATAAAATTAGATTTTGCAGCATGACTAGCTAATTCGGCATTTTGTCATTACCCATAATGCAACGTGGTGCTGCACTACATCACATCATTGGAAGAGTTCCGGTTTATGATTTCTCGCTATAGACATATGTGGATTCACATTTTCAACACCAGTATTAACATCTTTCATGGCGGTGACTACCCTAACACTGCCAAAGGTTTGGGGACTGTCAGTAAAACCTGCATCTCTAAATTACTTTTGTTCACTGCTTTTTGCTCGAATACTCAGGAAAAGGACCATAGAGATGAATAAACACTACCACTGTACTGGCAGCAACGCCAAGATCCACAACTCAAGTCAATACCCGTCAGATAAATTTATTGCACCGTCATCTGGTGGGTGTGGCAAATACTACAAAAATCCAAACCACATGTTCCACAAAGTTGTTTGCAAGTGCTTCAAGAATGAACATAATACCAGCATAGTGAACCAATAGAGAAACTATTTTTCACAAGTGAGACCGTATTTAAGCATAGATAGAAGGTTCAAAGAACTTGGGCTGCAGTTCTCATTTAAGTAACAATAACTGGGACTTTTATAAACTGTTCTCAACCTCATTCTCTGAAGCAAGTGTCACATGTAATTGTATTTAGAATTAAAATGAGTAACCATCAATAATTATGTTACTTATATATTGTAAAACTTGTAATTGATCAAAATATCATTGTAACTGAAGTGATAGTGAGAGAGAGAGAGAGAGAGAGATCGGTAGGTAGGTAGAAAAAATTCTAATTAATGCATTCCCCATACACTGAATGAGACACAATATATTACAATTCAGCTCTTTTCATATTTTGGTGGAGATTAGAAACTCTTTATTGCATTTTATTTTATTTTTTTTGAGAAACACTTCGTGTGTATGGTTGGAAAGTGTTACCATCCATCCATTTTCTGTACCTGCTTATTCCATTTAAGGGTCACGGGTGGGGGGGGGGCTGGAGCCTATCCCAGCGCTCATCGGGTACGCCCTGGACCGGGGTATGACCTGGACAGGCTGCCAGTCCATCTCAGGCCTGACAAATATAGACAGACAAACACATTCACTCTCCCACTCACACCTACGCTCAATTTAGAGTCAACAGTTCACTCAACCCGCATGTCTTTGGAAGTGGGAGGAAGCCGGAGACCCTAGAGGGAACCCAAGCAAACACAGGGAGAACATGAAAACTCCACACAGAAAGGACCAGGTCGGAAGTGCACCTAGGACCTTCTCTTTGTGAGGTAACAGTGCTAACTACTTAGCCACCGTGCTGCTCGTATTATTATTATTTTTTTTATTATTGTTATTATTATTATTATCCATGCAATTATAAAATTTTAATGCATTGTAAGTTTGAGTGATATTTTGACAGCCTCTCCTCCAATACTATATCAGCATTAACCCTCATTCATAATAACAGAATTCTCTCCTGTCACAGACACACTGTGACTGACAGAATTGACACCAGATTAACTTAGTGCCAACTGCTGTTGATCTCCTGCTACTTTTTTTTTGGTGTAAACAGCGAGCATGTTGCTTTGTTTACATTGTGGAATGTCAGTTAAACCCTCTCCCAAGATGGCAGCCCAAGCTACTCGTTATTGGCTGCTTCAGTGAATGACGATGTCCGCTCTACTATTTATTTATGTCTATGGAAAGGACAAACAACTTGCACTGAAGAGATAAGAGCCAAACCAGAACTCTTCCAACGATTCACGTGCACGTACCACAATGAAAGCCACACTGAATTATGTGTAATGGCAAAACACCAAATATGAAAACTGCTGTCATACAGCTACCATGGAGAGTCATTGTAATGACTGGGCCATGCTAGTTAGCTAGACTGTTACAGGAGCTAGTTATAACTAGTGACACTGCCATTACCACATAATAAATGAACAATTATGTAAGCACAGTATATATTCACTGCCCAGCATTGACTCACAACAGAATGTAAACTATTTCAATCTGTTTTTCCAACAGTTTATTGAATTCTATATTTTTTGGCATGGCTAGCCAATATAACAACTACTGCCATTATCTAGCATGGAGAGAGCCATTGTAGTAAATGAGTGACACTAGCATGTAGCACAGCTACTACCCCATAGTAAATGATCAATTATGTGAAAGCAGTGTATATTCACTATTCAACATTGACTCATAACTGACTACAAACTCCATCAATTTGTTTTATAACAGTTTTATAATTCATTAGGTTAGAGTTGATAAAATTAGCCAGTAATTGGCATGGCTAGCCTGTATGATAGCTGCCTGCATTTTGGGCAGTGTTTACTTCTGCCAGATGTCAAATCCCTTTTTGCTTGTTAGCCTGTGGCAATTATGGAAAAGGAATGTAATGGCATGTAACGGTGTAACACACACGCTGAATAGAGATGGAGCCAAGCAGACGTGTGCATCAATCTTCTTGTTCGTATCGTTTGTGAGGGTAAGTCAGGAGACCCTTTACGGTCAACTTTGCCTCCCTTTAGGGAACAAATTCTGCACATACTGTATGTCACGGTGTAAATAACGAAAATAATGAAAATAAATCAAGCAACAGCGGCTTTAGTGGCCACACTGTGATTACCAACAAGGTTTCATAAATCACATGCAAACAAAAGGCCTATTTTACATAATGCCTGCCTGAACAAGCCCAGACATGTCCCACTGTGCCAATATTTCTATTTCAACTAATACATAAAATAATTACTGCAAATTATTATGTTAAGACATACCAACATGGCCCAAAATGGGAAATTCGCTGGTCTTCACCTGTACCTGTCAGAATCCAACATTTCAGAGCTGAATGTGCAGTAGTTTTTAGAGTTACTTATGGAAACATTGCAGGTCCACTGACTCAGTCACTGACTCACTGACTGACTCCATTGTGCCGATGCTTGTCCTGCTAATCACAGGGACTAATCCCGCTGTTCAAACCACAAGAAAAACACATTTTTGAGTGGACTGGATCTTTAAAGAAAGAATCATATCATGATCTCAGCCTATCCAAAAGGCAGTTAAATTAATGTTCTCATCTGGAGGAAATGTAAATCTCTGTAGATGTAGGAGAGAGTGGCTGAAAAACCTCAAACTTTGCTTTTATGTTCTTATACTTTATAACTTAATAATAACATTTTGTTCACAGCTTGTCTGAACAACCAATCCTTTATGATTTGGAAATATTCTGTTCATTCAAAAAGTTGATACTAAATTTGTTGGAACAAAGCAGAGTTTTTGCTAATGTAGGACAATTATTTTGAACAATAAATATGCAAAAACACTCCGGGATGAAATGGTCTACAGACTACAGAGGGGGGCATGAGGTCAGAAAATGCTTAGTTCAAATCCCCATCAGACAGGAAAATTGCTAAGGTCACTTGGACAAGGTCCTTAATCTCCAATTTGCTCCCGGTGTGCAGTTGAGGGCCTTGCATGGGTAAATGTGAGGCATCAAAGCACTTTGATATGAAGGCATATTTGGTGCAGAACAATACAGTCCATTCCACCACCAAAGGTAAGACATTTCATCTCCCACATGATTTAAAAAGAAATCCTTTAGTATTTCATACTTTTTTGTACTCACGATCCATCCTATCCATCCATCCTATCCCCTGCCAGTCTTTCCTACCTTTGCATTTTTATCTCTAAATGCACCAACAATCGTCTTTTCCTTTCCCATCTTCCTCTCAGTCTCACAATCTTCTTCTTCTTTGGCACAATCACGCCTCCTCTGACCCTTTTTCAATGCACTAATATACTGCATGTATTGAAGTTTTTCCATCCACCCTGGTGAGGGCAAAAGCCAGAACTGTATGGAAGAAAAAAAACACGACACCATGCATGAAACGGAAAATCAGTGTCAGAGCTACATAATGACAGACACACGCTTGCAGAGCATGGGGGGTAGACAGACAAATAGAAAAACAACATTTCTTTGAGAGACGCAGCAAGAGGGCAAGTGAAGACCACGGGAGAGAGGAAAATAAAAATGTCTCATGCAGACAAATAATTACAGAGAGACAGGTATAAAGCCGTTTTTATGTGAAACGAGGAGCCAACAATAACTACATCTTTCACAAAAAAACAAGCTGCTGCAGAATATTTCAGCAAATTAAAAAGACTCCCTAATTATAAAGGGCTAAATATGGCTGTCATATTTTCTCTCTGAAATTCATACTTTCAGATGTTGCTCTTTCCCAGCTGAACATCAGTTATGAAACTATACAAACCAGCTGTTCTTTCAGTGGAGTCTCCTGCTGTGTGGATGCACAAGCACAAATCTGAAATAATCAACAAAGGTTAGATTAAATCATGCATGATCCCAAGTCTTTTGATTGGATTAAGGAGTAAAATTGTCTCCCCATGCAGGACCTGAGAGGAATAAATGAGTGTCAATGGTTCATCTTCTTTGCATTTACTGCTCCCATTTGGTGGTTCCTGTGTACTGCACCAGTGACATATTCACTTATTCCATTCTGCAATAAAAAATAATCTACATTCAGCTTCTCCCAATTTCAGCTCAGAGTTGCCACAGCAGATCCAACATGGATCTGCATGTAGATTTGGCACAAGTTTTACACTAGACACCCTTCCTGATGCAACTCCACATTACATGGAGAACAGGGAGCACTGGGGTTTGAACCAGGAACCTATCACAGTGGAAGCGGTCGCACTAACCGCTAGGCCACCACCCCATATATGTTCTGCAATAAACTCTGCAAAATACTTTTATGCTGACACTTTGCATGTGCAAGACAAGCAGGTCTTTCCCTCCTGAGCTCAGGAAATTAATCTGAGAATATATCTTGGTAATTTTAATTTTCATCGGTGAAGATAAAATAGATTTTTCACCAGGGACAACATTGCATAGCCTATAGTCAGGTCTACTAGCGTAAGGATGTTTACAGAACTGACAAAAGCACCAACTTGGCACAAAAATATTTCATAGTGCTGCTTTCAGTATTAGAGGGGGTGCCCAGTGCAGAATAACGAAATAAAGATGATTACATTTTCAAAAAAAGTCATGAAATGGGATCCCTGTGATGCAAACTATAAATATTGTTATTTTTTTTTAATAAAAATCACCTGGAATGCCAATTTCTTTTCTTAATTCACCCTATTAGTATTATAACTAAAGTTTCTAAAGGAAAATCGACTTCTAACTGGCCCAAAAAAGCCATTTTTGGCATTGCATCAAGATGCAGGAGCCCAGTCTCGCTCCTCCACAAATTCACTTCCAAGATGGCGGCCTTCGTGCAGATCTACAGAATTTGTAAGTATTCCTTGTTAAATATCCAATTATATTTGACTTTTTCATTTAAATGCCCAACAGAGTTTTTTTGTAAAGTTTTTAGATAATTGGAATTGAATTTTTTTGTGTGTGTTTTATGCCGTATTTAATCCTAAAACAATGATTGTGTGGTTTTCATTCATAGTCATGGAATTTTCTTGGAGCTGATGCCAAAATGCTACATCAGCTAGAGATGGTCTGAAATGTCCTTTAAGAGCCTGTGGAAGTAATCTGGATGCTAGGGCAGTTTATGGTTTGTTCCAGCAAAATGTGAGCAAATTCACCGAACTCAAAGCCCTTCCCACTTGAATTAATTTGCCCCTGACACGGATGTTGATATTTGATAAAGATTGAAGCTACCAGTGAGCTCCCCCAGCAAGTGGCTCCATCACCAGAGCAGTTTTCCTGGACAAGAGAGGGTGATAGATGGCTGCCAAAATGAATAACCATACCGGAAGTCCCGAGAGCATGCAGGGAGCTCATCAGATGTTCCTGCAAAGGTGTTTGTATGCAATGCAAGTGTGCCAAAGCGTCTCTTCAGTGAACACCACTTTGTAAATGCAAATGTGCCGCCAATTCCTGAAAAGCTGTAATATGGCTTTGTAAGTCTAGGAGGACAGTATTCATAGTTTAATATGAACAAGCATACTGGTGCGATAGGTCCAAATCTTTAGGTTCCTGGTGCTTTTGTATAGTTGTGAGACCTCGACGCTAACCAGTGACCTAAGTCAACGACTAGATGTCTTTGGTACTAGGTCTAGGGCTTGGTACCTTCTCGATTCGACTCTTCCTGCCTATTTCAGTTTTCTGTTGGCCAAACCTGGTACCTAGTCCTGTTTTTGGTATCACCTCCGTCACGGTTCCAACCAAACTGTGGTGATACCAAAAGGTGACATGAAAAGACTACAGGTTACTGATTGGTCAGAGAGAATCATCACTATCACTGCCTCATCAACGGGAGTGTTGAATGATGTCACGGCAATTTTATGCAGCATCACTATGACGAGTTAGGAGTAATGGAAGAGGAAGCACCTGGTACTAAAAGTGAGTCAAGTTGAGTAGAGTCAAGTTGAGCTGGTACTATATCATCCAGTGGAAATGCTTCTTTAGTAAGACCCAGAAGATGATCATGCTTCCCTGAGCATGATCCAGCACACAGGTGCCTCAGAGTTGAGGACCCCAGCGGGTGGAGAAGGTCAAGGGGATGTCCACATTTTATCTGGCTGCATTAGATAGATGGCTATTTTTTTGAGAGGTGGGGATGGACTAGTTGTCTGCCTGGATGGTTCCACACAGGACCCAAGGCGGTTCCATGGTGTGGTGGATGAGGCAACACATGGCACCAGCACATGCTCCCAATCATGACCTGATATGCTGACGTAATAAAACTTCTATGCTATTCAAGAGCCAATTATCACTTTCTTCAACATTGTGTGATCTGTCATTTTTGGTATTTTGTGCTCAGGTTCTCTCCAGTGTTGTAATTAATTCAACCCCTTCTTGCTTTTTTGTTTTGTTTTGTTTGTGTGTGTATGACTGACCAAAAGCTATCTCCAAAATAAGGAACTTTCTCAAACCCTCCTTGTTGAACTGGGGCTGCTGCAGAGTGACGGATTGTTTGACAGCATCCCGGTTGGCCACATTGTGCTGTTGTTGCTCACCACCACAGATGTCATTCATTATAACCAATCACACACTGATCCGGCATTTAGCTTGTTGCTGATTGGCTGAGCTTTGACAGGGGCGGGTGCATTCCTGCAGTTCAGCACACAGCAGCAGAGTATTCTGCTGTGAGCAACTGATGGGACAGGACAAGAACTAACTGGAGCACGGCTGTCCTCCACAGGTAGTCCAGCAGTTTCAAGATGGATTTGAACTAAATGCATGTTCAGGATTTGCCTAACCATAACATGATACATGTTTTTTTTTTAAATTATGGTACATCTACATGGGGTCACAGGCTGCAGCAGCAGTAATAGTCTGATTTTCTATATTTCTGTTCATTGCAGTGCACCTGTTGATGAAGTGGCGGTTGATCCATTATTATGAAGAGCCTGAAAGCAAAGTTTAAGAAAAATGAGGTAAGAACTGTCTGTTTCAGGGCAGGTGAAACATTACAGTCGGGTCAAAGTAGTACAACTATTTGCTGTGTCAGGTTTATTTTGAGATATTAGTTGTTTTTTTTTCCAAATGCAATATTGCAGTTTTCACATGCTCTACATGACACAGCAGTTAGATATGTCCCAGGGTGGGCACTCCAGGTTTCAGTGTCACAGCAGCAGCAGGAGAGCAGAGCGTTGTCTCCATGCTGTTACTATTACTAGACAGCTCAGGTAGTCTTCAATTATTCACACACATACGCAAACTTAGTCCCTGCTTTCCTGCTGTCATCTCTGTGCGACTGTTTGGTCCAGTCTCATTTCGTGCTGAAAAAAACATTCATAGATTAACTGGCAAAAAAAAAAATGTAAAAAATTGTTTTCAATTATGAATAAGTTCTTTAGGCTTCTCCCTTTCTCATTCAGGGTCACCACAGCACAGCCAATATGAATCTGCATGATCTTTTGGCACAAGTTTGATGCCGGGCACCCTTCCTAACGCAACGTTACATGGAGAATTGGGCACAGGTGGTCTTGAACTGGGAATTTTTGTTGTGGAAGGAAGTGCACTGGCCACTTGGCCAGCACGCTGCACAGTTATGAAAATTAAATTTCATGTTATTTCATGTTTGGACACTGTCAGATAATACAGACTAAAAAGTACAAATATACTGGGCACTTGGAAAGTACATACCTTTGCCAAGGCTGAGCACTTTTCCATTACAATCAACAACATTATTACATGTTTGTACACTGTAAAAAAATTCAGTTGTTTTTACGGAAAAAAACTGGCAGCTGTGGTTGCCAGAATAATTCTGTAAAAAATGCAGTAAAAATATGTAAATACCTTTCCAGAAAATACTGCATAAATTTTACAGTATAAAACTGTTGTAATTTGCAAAAAATTAAAAGTAGAATGTCATACAGACAGCCTTGAACCAGCGATATTCTATTTTGAAAGTAAGCACACTAACTTGCGCCACCATTCTGTCTGTGAACTGCTCTGAAAATCTAATGAACTGCAGAATTTTATCCTATTGATATATAGCCTACTCAATTCTAAACAGACATGATTTTTTCAGAACTCCTCAGATTAACATACTTTGTACAAATACAGTAAAAATTATGTTAATATGACAATATGACATACATTGCATTATATTTTGAGAGTATTTTGTGCAATGCAACAGCATAATGGCGCAAACAGTAAGCTTGCCTCCCAAGCAAAACACCCCAGATTCAAGACTGCTTAAGTCTTGTTCTCCTAATACAGTTGGAGTTCTGTTAGGAAAAAAACAGATCAACATGTGAATCCCATGCCAAACCTGCTGTTGTGGCCTTGAGCAAAATGGGAGCAGCACAACAAAATCTCATTGAATGGTATTCACTCTGCAAATTTTATGTTTTGTAAATTACAACAACATTATACTGTAAAATGTGCGGGGTGTTCTGTAAAGTTATTTACATATTTTCACTGCATTTTTTACAGAATTATTCTGGCAACTGCAGCTGCCTATTTATTTTCGATATTTCCTATCTATTTGCATCGGGTTAAAATTGCAAAGTGTTGCCATTTTGTAATGCTTTGACCCTGGCTATTCAAAAGTTAATGGGTTCATCCTTGGGTGAAAGGTAACTTGTGTGCCAGATTAGGTTGAAATCCGCCAAGGCTTCTTCAGATATTTTGTTAACAGAAAGACACAGAGAAAGACAGACACATGGAGGTGAAAACAACTAGAAAGGCACTCAGAGAGTGCAAAGCCCACCGAGCCCAAATAACTTTTCTATGTGATAAT
>OMMV01232184.1:0-11156 GCA_900302635.1 Chatrabus melanurus | reverse complement strand
AAGGGGATTTAAGTGACTTTGAACGTGGCATGGTTGTTGGTGTCAGACGGGCTGGTCTGAGTATTTCACAAACTGCTGATCTACTGGGATTTTCACGCACAACCATCTCTAGGGTTTACAGAGAATGGTCTGAAAAAGAGAAGATATCCAGTGAGCGGCAGTTGTGTGAACGAAAATGCCTTGTTGATGTCAGAGGTCAGAGGAGAATGGGCAGACTGGTTTGAGATGATAGAAAGGCAACAGTAGCTCAAATAACCACTCGTTACAATCAAGGTATGCAGAATACTATCTCTGAACACACAACACGTCCAACCTTGAAGCAGCTGGGCGCAGCAGCAGGTCTAACCCGCTTCATATTACAAAGGCTACACAAGGGGTCGTCTATCAACTTCATAGAGTAGAGTCTGTGAGGGGTCAAATATGTTTTGTGTATATAGTTAAAGTGGATCTGTTGGAGGTCCAGATTACGGGACGCTCCTTAATGTTTGCCCAAACGTTCGTCCAAAAGCAGGGTCAAGATTGGGGCAGTCACGCCTCCATAGTCTGTCAAACGTTAAGCCATTATAGAAAGCCTCCAGAAAAAAGTGATATAAAGTGGATACCATACCCCTATTTTTAGTTTGTGTGGCAAATAACTTATACAGTGAGTGGATCGGTAAAGATTGAGGATATGGGACACCATGTGCTTGTTGACATGATCTAAATTGCAAGTAGAACAAAACGGTGGAGGCAGGCAAATTATACATGTCCTTAATATTCTGAAAGGAGCGTAGTCCTGAGTCATCATATATATCACCTAAAAGGCGAATATTGCTGTTACTCCACGGAGAGGGTGAAATTGGTTTTCCTCCAATTAAGAGGCCTTTATTTTTAAAGATCCTGTGAATGTGTGCCATTTGCAATTGATCTTACATTGAGATTCCGCCGTACGCCATGTCTGTATTAGATGAGAAACTATCGGACTGAACCGTAGCTGACATTGTTTATTGGATATATTGGCAAAAAGGACCTCCTGTAGGTTCCATGGTCGTACACAGTTTTCTTCTACCTTGCGGCAGGAGACTGATGCATTAGTGTCACGCCACACAAGTAGTGGTCATAGTACAAATGACAAAAAATAAAACTTAAAGTTGGGTACTGATAAGCTTCCATCCGCATTCCCTCTTTGTGTAGTGGTTAGTTTAAAGCTTGGGCGCTTTCTGTTCCAGATAAAACGTGAGATACAAGAATGAATTTTGTTCCAATAGTTAACAGGAGGGGAGTGGGGGATCATCGAGCTGACAAAGTTTATTCCGGGTAAAATGTTAATTTTGACGACAGAGATAGCTACTCCTTTGCTTTTTGAGTCAGCAGAAGAAGATGCAATAGTGTGGTAAAGCCTGTCCTGACTTAACAGGTGTGCCTCTTGCAGGACAGCCAGGTCAATTCTACGATGACGCATCAAAGTGATAACACTAGTCCTCTTGTGTGGTGCATTTAACCCATCACAATTCCAAACCAAAATAGATAGATCACCCATTGCGCTGCATTGATCTCAATGTAATCCACAGTGTACCTGATGTGGAAATATAGTACCAATAGCTGAAATGAACTGACTCACTGACATGACTGATGGAAAATGTGGAGACCTTCCCCTTAATTGGTGGTTTAAACCGCCATTCATGTTCCCCAGCGTATGACAAAGACACAGACATTAAATTCCCCCAGACATTCCCCAGGTGGCGCCAGAAAAACAGCAACAAAACAAATAGAATGCAATAAAAAATGACAAAAAAAAATAGAACTAATGATCCATTCTTACATTGGTCCATGGCCTGGTATGGATATGGGGCTGCATAAGATCAAATCTCAAGTTTTAATAAATAAGCATTTCATGAAACTAAACCGTTGATAACAGGCAGGTAAAGCAAACTGTATCTAGCAGAAAAGTCTGTGAGCTCAACTCAGGGAAGACGATGTGTATCTTATTTGGTGAACAAAACCCACATTTTGCCAGCATAACTCCTGTCCATGTAACTAACAAGTTGGCTTCCTACGGATCATTGGCTGTCACAGGACATCTCAGTGAAACACAGCTTAATCAGGTGATTAGTCAACAAGGCACGGAGAAAGGTCCCAAATTTAGTAATTAAAGATGTCTTCTTCCATTTACATAAAAAAAACAACAACAAAAAAACAGAAGAGAGCGACAGTTGGTCTTTGGTTAATAAACGCAGTGATGTACTCATCGGTCCCATTTAACGTTACCTGAGCATACAAGCAGATTCGATACAACAATCGAACACAGGAGTCCAAAGAAAATATGCCCAGTACAGTTCAGAAAGAAAAGAGAGCCTGGCCACACCAGCTGATGCCCTGGTGGCAATCAGTGTGATGAACAAAAAATAAATAAAAATATATACAGTTGGAAAAACCTATGCGAGTTCAATCTTAAAGTGGGCCAGGCTAGCGTTTGCCAACTAGTGGCTAATCGTAACATTAAGTAAAATAAAAACAAGACCAACCAATCAAAGCAATGCTCCAGACCAGACAAAATTCACCTTGCATTATATTAACAAGCCAGTGCTGTGGCTGAGATCCCGAGTGATGCCCAACGATCTGGGGTTATGTCAGAAACTGTGTAAAGCTCCACGGCTAGTGGCTAGCAGCTAGCCGATAGCTGATAGCGTCCTCCGATGGCCCGGGCTCCGGTTTGTCGCTCCCTGTCGAAGGCAAGACACGCAAAGCTGGTAGGGAGGCCATGAATTCTTCGGCCTTATCTGGGGACTGGAAAGTCTCCATTTTGCCGGCTGCCCTCACTTTCAGCGTGGCGGGATAGAGCAGGAAAAACTCCACTCCTTTAGCGCGGGCCATGTTCATGGCTTGGGAAAAAGCTTAACGCCTCTTAACGTTGTGGTTGCTGTAGTCGTGCAAAAAACTAACTGTCCGCCCATCCATTATGAGAGAGGTTTTCTTAGCGGCACAGAGGATGTGCTGGCGGGTAGGATAGCGGAGGACATTAACGATTAGGGTGCGAGGGCCATGTTTCTTTTTGCTGTTATCACTGTACACATGGTGAGCACGCATAATCTCACCCGGTATGTTACCCAGGGTGGGGAACCATTTCGGCAACGCATTCGTGAGGAACTGGATGGCATTGGACCCTTCAGTCCCTTCTGGTAGACCCATGATCTGGACGTTGCACCTCCTGCTCCTGTCCTCCATGTCAGCTAGCTTAAGTTTCATCATCTCCAGCGAGGCCTCGTGTCTAGCTAGCTTTTCGGTGTTGTGTCCAACATCCGACTGTATTCTGCCCACTTCTGCATTAACAGTGCTGATGCTCTCAGTCAAACTTAATAAGTCTGTTTAAATGGCCCGTAGCTTCTCTTCCGTGCCCTCTCCAATCTGCTGAAGTTTGTTGAAACGTTTTTCCAGGTAGCCACGTTGTTTCTCCAGCATGGCCTCCACGATGGACTCCATGTCGGTCATCCCCCTTGTCTTTACAGCGAGGCCTGACTCAAATTTATTTCCCAATTCAGTCATTGCACCTTGTAAAATTAAAATTTCTGCCAGATAAGCAAAATGAGTCATCACAACGGAAGAAATTAACAAAAGTGGCAGTGCTGGGTTGAGCAGACTCGATCTAAGCTGCCGTCTTGTCCAGCTGATCGCATGACTCCATTGAGACATATTTTTTAAACCTATTGCAGTAATGCTAAAAGTCTACAAGCTACAAGCATACCTTAATTGTTACTTTTCAACTCCACTGTGATGTACAGAGGTAAAATTACAAAAATAGTCACTGTTCAACTACAGATGGGGCAAAATTATTTGCCCCCCTATGAAATTTAATTTTTCTTCAAATAATAATGTAAGCATGCAAAATAAAACTAGGATGTTCAGAAATGCTATGTTGAAAATTCCTTGCTCTGTTAAAAACGCACTTGGGAAAATTTTGAAGAAAACATTAAATTTCATAGGGCGTCAAATAATTTTTTCCTCATCTGTACTTATGGACCTGACTGTATCTTCCAGAGGGCAGTGTAGGGAGAGATGAGGTGGCTTGATGCTCTGAGTGGCAGTGGGTACTTGACTTGGCAGATGGCGTAGAAACAAGATGTGTTAACTTGGCATGATATGGAGAGGTGGCGTTGCAAGTGGCCTGGGGACTTGATAAGGAGATGTATCATGGGGTGTAGGGACTTGGTCTGGCTGGTGGTGTGGAGACTAGAGCTGCACAATTTGTCAAAAATGTCATGTTGAGATTATTGTGGCAAATATTGTGATTTGTGATTGCAACATGGTAAATGTATGGTCTTGTAATTCTGTTTCTCTAGATAACAAAGCTAAATGAGCAAATCATTGCTAAGTGTATTTTAATATTTATTTACCAACTCTTCTACTGGAGCAGGTAACTCAGTAGAACAGTAGTTGAGCTACTAATATGTAGACCTAGGTTTGTCACATTACCTGTCTGTGTCCATGGACAAGGCACTACATTCTCCCAGTCCACCCAGCTGTAAATGGGTACCCGCCTTTGCTGGGGAAGAAATCTTCGTCAGACACTTTTTACCAAAATTGGAGCAACTTTAACTTTTGACCCCTGTACAAATTAAATTGACCTTTGTCACCATTTTTGCTGTTTTGCTGTGGCAGTTATGGGGTAACTGCCACAGATAGCCCAAACTATACTTTTTTAAGAGTCTTTATGATCAGACAAATAATATGGTATATGTTTCAATATGATTGGAGGATTTTACATTTGTCCAGACGCCATGTTGGAAAATATGTCAGCCATCTTTGATTTTCGAATGGATACCATGCTTTTCTGAAAGAGTAGATGCTGGACATTGTTCATGCCAAATTTGGTGCTTGTATCACAAAGTGAAAGATTCTTGTGGTATATTGACTTAATCTGCAGCACTATTGTACAGTTTTGGACCATACTTGAACAGAAGAACTACAAACCAAAAGATGGCTCGATCATAAGCCTGGTTGAGTTGTTGCCTTCTTTTAGGCTTTTTTAAAAATCCTTTAATTAAGTCACATCCATCTCCCTCTCACAAACCACTTTCTGTGATTCATGAACTAAAAATAGGTAAAGTAACTTAACGTTACTTTACTAATGACTCAGGTTACTTTAACTCTGTGTCCAGAAAATGTCAGGACCAGAATACCTCTGTTCTTGATGAACACAATCATAGTCCTCTTATCATAAAAGAAAATCTTTAATATCTGCCTACAACCTTCCCTTCTGCTCTGCTCCTACTCTGCTGTTCCTGCCAGGCCTCACTGATGAGACGGTGCTCCAGCTTCTCCTTTTCACTCACCTGTTCTGCACAGGTAAAGCTTCAACCAAGGAAGGGAAGATTCATTCCAGACTCCAAATTCACTCGTAATTGCCCTAGGAAGCAGCATCTAGCTCTTCACAGACTTTCACTCATTTCTTTTTGTCATCAGTGGAGTAATCCTGGTCAAGCATTATGCAGTATTACTTTCTTTGCTCTGTAGTTGAAAAACTGCATGACAATGGAGCAAGGACAGAAAGAGATAGAAGTTTGGCTGGGAGGCCAGACCAGGACATAAGTTTTAGGTGGCCAGCTGGAAGGCCAGAACAAGTCAGAGTCTTCTGGTGGCTGGCCAGAATGGTTTAATGGGGCAGGAACTCCAGGTGGTCAGCCGGGAGGTCGGAATGGGACAGGGTCTTCAAGGGGTGAGGGAGGCTGGGCAGAGAGTTCAGGGCCCAGCCAGAAAGCCAGATCAGAGTAGAGTGTTTAGGAGGCAAGCCTGTAGGCCAAAACAGGGCATAAAAGTTGAGAGACAGGAGCCGACAATGGACATTTGGAAGATCCCATTAAGACAGCAGCAAGCGAGACAATACCACCATCATATTAGAGACAGGGCCCATGTACTTCAACACAGAGCCAGGACTGAGGGACTTCAAGGTGTACTGGACCTGTACCACCTCAGGATTAGGATGAGAAGGGGTGTGCGGTACCACCCTTATCCTCTGACTCATAATCAGGGACATGATCAGGTCTGAAACAGGATCAGAAGAGATGTGCTGACTCTCAGCGCACCTTGTGATCAGGTACTGGATCACGAGAGGTGTGTGAGGTCTTCATCGCCCCAGAATCAGAAGGGGAACCTGGTTCAGGAACAGAATCAGGAAAGACAGACAGGCAGGCAGACAATTGGACAGACAGGCAGAAGAAGAGTGTAGTGTCATTACCACCTCAAAGTCAGGAACAGGATTTGAAGAGGTGTGCACCATCATCACTACCTCACCCACAGGAACTGGCTTGGAAGAGACATGTTGACTTTCAGTCATCACAAGAATGCGACCAGACAGACAGACATAACAGGTACTCATCGTTAACGCCACCTCAGTTTCAAGAACAGGCTCAGAATTATGGATCTGCAGACAGACAAAAGAGCTGTGCAGCATCATCAACACCTCCAACTCTGGAACATAATTAGAAGAGAAGTGCTGACCTACAGTTGCCTCCAGAACAGAACCAGACAGACAGACAGAAGAGGTGTGCAGTGTCATCACCACCTCCAACTGAAGAACAGGATCAGAAGAGCTGCAGTGACATTATAGTCGCCTCCAGAACAGGAAAAGGAGAAACAGGCTGATGTTCAGCTACTTTGGGGACAGGAACAGAAGAGGTATACGGCATCATCCCATCTCAGTTTCACAACATTGTGGGACCACTGCTGCCATGGACTCACAGCCAGATGAAGTACATGGTGTCACAGTACCCTGGGCCAGGTCTAGTCTGGGAGCATAAGCTGATGCCATATATTGCTCCATCCACCACACTACGGAACCATCTTAGGTCCTGGATGGCAACTACCCAAGCAGACAACCAGTCCATCCCCACCTCTTGAAAGTAGCTATCTCTGTGCCACAGCCAGGTGAAATGTGGGTATCTCCTTGGCCTTCTCCAGCCGCTGGGTACATCAACACTTAGGCATCTGTATGCAGGATCATGCCCAGAGAAATGTCCCCAGGGGTTTTGGTGTGTTCTAGCAGGACACTGGCTGAACAACGCTACATTTTGTCTCCATGTAAACAGGGCTGCTCTTGGGCACAGATTGCTGAGGGCTGTTTATGGGATAGGAACTGTGCAGGGTTATATTGAGTCTTTGAGTGGACAAGGCTGCTCTTGGAAGCTGATTATGCAGAATGGCTCACTGTCTCTTGCTTTCCAGGGCAGTGTTCTGGCCCAGCACTGCACTTTAATGCTGAATTCATATGGGCTGTTAACTGATGGAGTTGGGCTCATGAAGTACGCTGAGGAAATGACTGATGCAGGCTGAGCTGATCTGCTATGAGACTCGAGCTGAGCTGCAGCTGGATTCGTGCTGAGCAGGACTGCAGCTGGATTCGTGCTGAGCAGGACTGCAGTTGAATTTGTGCTGTGCAGAGCTGCTATTGGACTCATATTGAGCAGAGCTGTTGTTGAATTCCTGCTGAACAAGGCTGCCGAAGAACACATGCTGAGCAAGACTGCTGGTGGACTAACGCTGAGCATGACTGTTGTGTGACTCATGTTATGCAGGATTGCAAACATTTGATTTGGAGGCAGCATTCTGGACCGGGTCACAATGAATTTTCGATGGTTTCCTTGGAAGAAAAATTTTTGCACATTGATCCAGTCTGGAAAAGTAGTTGGTAGGATTGTTTGAATATGGCACGGTGTGAAATACCAATCACTCAAGTCCACATTCCTTATCTTCTGGAGTATAAGTCACACCTGTCAAAAAAGGCACCATGAAGAGGAAAAAAAACACGTTGTACCGGAGTACAAGTCGCATTTATTTTTGAAATCTGTTGCTACCACTTCTTGTAACAAGAAGCAAAATGAATTTAATTGGCACATTATTTATTTATAATGCAAACACTGCATTAATGATCAGAAGCTAACAAGGTAATTAATGTTATTGTACCAGAGACAAAATGCAAGTAAACTGCTTTTTTTGGCCACTGAACAGACCATAATGTGTAAGGTAAACATGCGATGTAATTAAACATTTGAAAACTTGGGCCATTATTTACTTATTTACAACTCAAATACTGCCTTAGCCAGCAGAAGCTAACAAGCTAATTAATGTTATTTTATGAGGCACAAAAAAACATGTCTCTTCTTTTGGCCACTGAACTAACGATCATATGTGAGGTAAATGTGCAGTGTAATTAAACTTTTGAAAACTCGAAACATTATTTATTTATGTATAGTGCAGCGTGGTGGCCTAGCGGTTAGTGCGACCGCTTTCAAAGCAGAAGGTTCCCGGTTCAAGGCCACCCCTTCCCATCCTCCATGTAATGTGGAGTTGCGTCAGGAAGGGCATCCGGTGTAAAACGTGTGCCAAATCTACATGCAGATCCATTTGGGATCTGCTGTGGCGACCCTGAGTTAAAATTGGGAGAAGCCGAAAGAACTGTAATAACACAAACACTGCCTTAGCCAGCAAAAGCTAATTAATGTTATTGTAATGGGCGCAAAACATGAGTAAACTGCTTCTTTTGGCCACTGAACAGACGATCATACGTGAGATACACTTACAATAAATATAATATGTTTGAAAACTCGGTGCATTATTTATGTATAATGCATACACTGCTTTAGCCAGTAGAGGCTAACTAGCTATTTAATGTTATTGTACAACCCCAATCCAGAAAAACTTGGGGCAATATTGAAAATGCAAATTTAAAAAAACACACACACAGTGATCCTTACATTTACTTTGACTTCAGTTTCATTGCAGACAGCATGAACCCAAGATACTTCATGTTTTGTGTGGTCAACTTAATTTCATTTGTCAATATATATCCAGTCCTGAATTTCAGGCCTGCAAGACATTCCAAAAAAAGTTGGGATGGGGGCAAGTTAGGGCAAGTAATGAGGTAAAAAAAAAAAAAAATTAAATAATGGCATTATTTCAAACGTGATGTCAACAGGTGATTGTAATCATGATTTGATACAAAAGCAGTATCCACAAAAGTCTGAGTCTAAGATTGAAAGAGATTTGTGTATTATCCCTCTACAGTACATAATGTCATTAAACGATTTCACTAAAAGTGCAATGGCGTAAGCCTAGGTTGAAAAAAACCTGTGCTCTCTGATCCCTCAGATGGCACTGATCAAGAACCGTCATTCTTCAACAGCTGACATAACCACATGGGCAAGGGATTCATTTGGAAAACCTTTGTCAAGCTGCAAAATACAGACTTCCATTCACAAATGCCACTTAAAACGTCACTGTGCAAAAAAGAAGTCTCATGTTAACCTTGTCCAGAAGTGGTGTCGACTTCTCTGGGCTTGGAGGTATCTAGATTAGACCATCACACAGTGCAAACAAGTATTGGGGTTAGATGAATCAGTATTCCAGATCTTTTTTGGAAGATCAATTGAGACTCTCGCTCATGTTGTGAGATAGGCTTGGGTAGTATAGGGGGTCTAGCCAGGAAATCCTTACTGGATGTACGTCCTGACCAGGGTTTGAACCACCAATGTGCTGTTGTAAAGACAGTAATTCTGCCACTACACCATCCATGAAAAGCAGATTTTGTCCCACAAAAAAAGTGCATGCTGATTTACTCACAGTGCAGATTACGTTTAAACATTAATTTACAGTGGCCTATTTTTAAAGAAACGAAACATCCACTGCCCAACTAAAATGAAATGTGACATTTCTCATGTCTTTTTAATAGAAACATAAGTAGAACGTCTTGTGTGCATCTGTCCATCGCAGCCCCCGTGTGCAACCACGGAGCTGACAGCAGTCAGCACTACAGTCTATGGTCAGGACCATGGACAGCTCCATGGACAGCCACCTACAAAAAAAACAAAAACAAATTATTCTCATTCTATATCACATCCTCAATTCCATTTGATTCAGTTTATTTATATCGTGCCAAATCACAACATTAGTCGCCCCAAGGTGCTTCACAAGGGTAAGGGCTAATCTCACCCACCCCGTGAGCAAGCACATTGGCAACAGTGGTAAGGAAAAACTCCTTAAGGCATTTTTGTGATTATACGAAGAAACCTCAAGCAGAAACCTCAAGCACCCTCAGAGGGGTGACCATCTGCTTTGGCCATACTACCAATGCCAAAAGTTGAATAATCTGACCTGTGTACACTTGATCCCGTCAGATCTCAGAAGTTAAGCAGAGTAGGTCACGATTAGTACTTGGATCGGAGACCTCTTAGGAAGGCCAGGGGCTGTGTATGTTTCTCTGGGTAGAACTGGAGTTGTGTCAGGAAGGGCATCTGGTGTAAAACTTGTGCCAAATCCTGATGCAGATCTGTACTGGATCAGCTGTGGTGACCTTGAACAAACAGGGGCAGCCAAAAGACCAACAACAACAAGAGAATATATCTGTCTGATCAGACTCTACACGGCGGGATGAGGGTTAAATAAAAGGTTTAAATCTTTGATGATCTTTGTTATAATGTGATGTAAATGTGTACCTTTTTATGTATATAGTTCTATATTTTTATGCTGATTTCAGTCGGGTAGTTAGAGTGGAGCCACAAAGGTTCTCAGCAGCCAGCTGGGGTCCTAAGGGGCAGTTACAATGTTCAGTTAGATAGATAGATAGATAGATAGATAGACAGACTTTATTGATCCACAAGGGAAATTGCGTTGTCACAGTAGCTCAAATAGTGATCTTAAAATAAACAGTAGCAACAAAATAATAAAATGAATAAAGAATCAAATATCAAAAATCAAAGAATCTAAATATGGGTACTCTGCATATACATATCTGGTAATATGTACAATTACAGTTTAAAATACAAAGATAAAATACTAAAAAATAGAATGATAGATCTTGAATTTTCAATCTACAATATATACAAAGATGAAGCAGATAAACATGAAGTCAGTTTAAATGAACAATGCACAGTGAGCTATGACCTGGAGGTCAGAGGTCAGAGTTATCTATCACAGAGCGGTGAGTTATTGTTCAGCTGTATAGCGAATGGTATGAAAGTGCTCTTGTAACGTTCACTGTGGCAGCGGAGCTGTAGGAGTCTGTTAGAGAAGGAGCTCCTCTGTCCCTCTATAGTCCGGTGGAGTGGATGTGCAGGATTGTCCATGATGGAGAGCAGTTTGTCCAGTGTCCTTCTGTCTCTCACTGTCACGAATGTCTCCAGCTGACA
>OMMV01232180.1:0-10871 GCA_900302635.1 Chatrabus melanurus | reverse complement strand
TATTTCTGTTTCATTGATAGGATGGCCATAGCAGATGGTTCCCCCCTCTGAGTCTGGTCTGCTTGAAGTTTCTTCCTATACTTATAAAACATCCAGGGAGTTTTTCCTTACCACTGTTGCTATTGTGCTTGCTCAGGGGGTGGGTAAGGTTAGACCTCACCCTTGTGAAGCGCCTTGGGGCGACTATGTTGTGATTTGGCGCTATATAAATAAATTGAATTGAATATGGTAAATATGCCTGAAGTAGGCAATTCTTAAAAATTGAATGACTGTGCAAGGAGACAAGCGAGGGAAGCCACCAAGACACCAGTCATGGCTCTGCAGGAGATGTCATGGGTTATGTTGCGGTTTTAATCCATTATGCACCCAGCTTTAAATTCCACTGGCAGTCTTTCAGGAGTGTATAATTTGCTTATATTTTTTGTTTGTATCATTTGATTTGGACATTTTTCCCTGGATTTTGTGCGGTTACCATGCGTGATTAGTCTACAAAATTACACAGTTTCTTTTATGTATGCTTTAATCCTGTTTATTATTATTACTGAAGTGAAATACGATCCATAGACTACACAGGGTGTCTTATTTTGAAAGATGCTATTTTTTTATATTGGTTTACTGTCTGGCTCAATCTGATCTGATTGTCACTTTTACAGTTAGTTTTCTTTAAACAAGTCAGGGGATGGATACATGAACCTTTGAAGAGCTCTTTTCCAAAACACAAAAAATTAAAAAAACAACAAAAAAAAACAAGCTTGTGATGCCATTCTATGGTTTACGGATTCTATTCAATGGCCCGTTAATTTTTTAAGCCAAACCCTGACATATACGTGTTTAAAATGTACTGCAAATTGCAGTTTCTTTCCAAACCGTGACAAGCGCCACGCCTGTTTTTTTGGCTGAATGCGATATCTCCTCTCCACCAATCAGCTCCAGGCGTAAGTCTCCTTTCCTTTCAAAAATAACTTGCTTTAATAACTGTCACAGAAATATCTAAAATGTGGGGGTTTGTGTGTTTAAACTAGCTGACATGTTGCTCTGAAATGCTCCGGTTTAACGAGCATTAATTAAAGCCACATGGACCACTTAAAGGTGTAAAAATGTATAAAAATGTTTGATTCATGATGTTTTTCCATCCAGATTTTAACATTCAAAGAACAGATTGAATGAACTGATTGAAATTAAATGGTCTTGGATCCAGTAACATAATTATTAAAGGGGTTATATTGTGCCATATTACTTTTTATCTACCTTATACGATTTTCATGTGTTTGATATGTAATGTTCAACATCTCCAAAGTCCCACAATTCTATGAGTGTTTTCACAGATATTCTTCTGATTTAAGCTAATTTATGACTAACCACCCCCCCATGCTCTAATTTTACCTCAGATTATTAAAAGCCCCCCCACAAACTTTCTCAATGGCCCAAGATTACAGCTGTATTCCAAAATCACAGCCAAAAAAACCCCTGATATGCAATGTGACAATTGCTACATCACACAGAAACACCGCCTTAATTGAGGTGATAAAAAAAATTATGAAAATACTCTGTAGTGCACAATGCACCATTTTTTTAATCATCCTTTTAAAGGTGGTACTTTGAAATCCGCTACAGGAAATCCACTGCATGTTCTTTTCTTTTAAAAAAAAAGAAGGAAAAAAATAAATAAATGTCTGGATTTATAGTGTTTTGGAAAAAATAAAATATTGGTTTATAATGAACAACATTGTTGTTAGATTTGACAGTTATTCATGTTCAGACGGTGCCAATATACTGTTTTAACAGGATAAAATGAATGTTTGTAAAATATGTGGGTCTGGGTAATTGTCATTTTTCTCAAAAGTTAAAATGGATTTATAGCGTTTTGGAAAAGAGCTCTTCATTTCCAAGTTACTGAATATGTCTTGGACTTCATTTACATCAATCATTAAGAAATACAAACAGTATGGTGCTGTATGGTAAATCTGTCTGGAGTAGGCAGTTCTCAAAAACTGAGTGTGCAAGAAGGAAAGTGAGGGAAGCCACCAAGACACACCCAAGACAACTCTCAAGGATTTATGCACCTCTGTTGATGTTGACTCCTTGAGAGTTGTCATGGGTGTCTTGGTGGCTTCCTTCACTAGTCTTCTCAGTCACTCAGTTTTTGAGAACTGCCTACTCTAGACATATTTACCATACAGTAAAATACTGTTTTTACTTTTTGTGACTGGTGTAACTGAACTCCAAGACATATTCAATGACTTGGAAGTGTTTATGTACCCATCCCCTGACATAAGAAACCTGGCTGTAAAAGTGATTATTTACTAGAAATTTTATGCCTTTTTATTTCACTATATGTCATCGTTTTTGTGGTTGTTCAGTAACTTTGAACATTTTATGAAATAGTTTGATTATACCAAATTGATTCATTTGCATTTATTTCTGAACATACTTTAACATCTGTCTTTAAAAATCGTAGGTGCCACTAATGCTGATCAGGACTGTTGCTGGACAAAGGGATGTCTGGGCTACCTCACATAATCTGCTGTCACCGCGACGCTGCCCTGGGTAAGGAGTAAGGGGAAGGATGGATATTACCAGAAATTGACATTTATAATCATGAAATTTTCACCAAACTGTTAATGGACTTTCCATGCAATCTTAGTGTATTATAGTGAGGAAGGAAAGTGGTACCAACAGTACTTAATGAAATCCAATAATAAGGTTTCTTTTATCTTTGACCCAGAATATCACAGTATGCATTGGGGGCTGTGTTCCTCAAGGCAACCACAGCTACACAGTGCTCTGCCTGCTCTCACAGGTGTACTCCATTGATTCTGATGAGTGGTGTGGGAACTCAATAAATATCCCATCTGAATCTGAGTCCGCAGACTCTAACCCTTGTCCAATTATGGTTTCAGGGCTGGACAATTCACTGGGTGGTGTGGAAGATATGCCTTTACTTAGATCAGTCATTGTTGTTGTGGCCTCAGTTCCGTGAAGGGCTCCTGAGGAATGAAGGATGGATGGTGACGCAAGAGGTAAGTCCATGGCATTGGGTCCTACTTGTACAATACCTGTGGATGAGACAGAGGATTATTCAGGTCTGGGAGCATGTGCTGGTGTCACGTGTTACTGCATCCACGACACTATGGATCCTCCTTGGGTCCTGGATTGCAACCACCCCGGCAGACAACCGGTCCATCCCCACCTCTCAAAAGTAACCTTCTATCTGGTGCAGCCAGGTTAAATGTTGGCATCCCCTTGGCCTTCTCCAGCCACTGGGGTCCTCGACACTGAGGCACCTGCGTGCTGGATCATACCCACAGAAACACGCCATATGGCCAAAATGTCATAGCTGACGTTCCCTCACAATGCAAGTGATACGTCCCATCTGAGTCTCCCTAAGTAACCACTCGTTTGACACAAAGTCATTCCAGCTGTACCCAAAGATCCTTGGAAGAGACCTAATACCAAAGATATCGAGTCATCGCTTTAGGTCACTGGTTATTGTCCAAGTCTCACAACCATACAGTAAGACAGGAAGCACCAGGACCCTAAAGAGTTGGACCTTTGTTCTCCTGCAAAGATACCGGCATTGGCAAACATTTTTATATGATTAGATATTTGTTTTTAAAAGCAGTAGAACAGGTGTACCTAATGAAGTGGTCAGTGAGGGTATATTCACCAACCAGTCCTAAAATCTAATCAGCTCATCTACTCCCTTTGGGGTACCTATAATGTTACTGTCAAGACTCTGCCATATATTGTTAATGAATTAGGCAGTTCACAAGGATGTGTCCACATATTATGCACACAGTGATGGGACATAAAAAGCAAAATCAACTGTGTACCTTTGAAATGGGAGCCCACGCACAGCCTGTTGGACGAGGAGCTGGACAATTCCGACCCTGAGGCCAAGTCAGCGTACGCTAGGCCCTGTTCCTCCAGACATGATATGATCTCACAGGCGGAGTGGCGCCGAATTCCTCCACTGCCACCCGAGCTTGCATCTGGGTCATACTCAGCCACTGGGGTCAGCAGAAGTGGGATGTTGTAGCTTTTAGATCGAACCACCGGGTTTTTTGAGGACTGATCTGCAGGTTTGGGCCAACACCACTGTAAGCGCTTATCTGGGAGACACGCCATGATGATAAAAGTGTGTTACCCTTTAAGCCAACGCTTTAGTCATCAGTCATCTGCTTTGGTGTTTATGCACACATGGTCTCACCCAGAATACAACAATGGCCCTCAGTACCATCTCCAGAGTAAAGCCCATGGGTACCCAAGTAGGGGGTGACCACCTTCTGAACCAGAGACTCCAGCCTAAGGTATTCTTCATTCACACTACGAGGCTCGTGGACCCCCTATGAAGAGAAGAGAGAGTATGAATGCAAAGCTTAATCACAACTGCTGTTAATTAGCGCTAATTAATGACCAAAATTGATGACTGCTGTCCAAGAACTACTGTCCAAGCCAAGTATCTCTCGAACTGAATGTGATTGACACAAAACTCTGACTAATCACTGCCTTTCTTGGGTTCGGCCCACCCTATACGCTGAATATACAATTGCGTCGGGCCCCAGTCGCGTGCATGAAATGAAACTGCTGCTTCAGAAGCATATATGAGGACATATGTGAGATCGGAGTTGGTTGTTTCACCAGAACGTTTGGTCAGAAGCCTCCACTAGTAGACACATATTTGATGGTGCACATATCTCATGAAACACCATAACTACAACTTGTATTCTTTCATGTCTCCAAACTTGGGATGTAATAAAGCCCTTAGTCCATGTGATGGCAGTAATGCAGCAAAAGCTCACTTGCCGGCCAATATTTCAGAAGAAGAAGCCAAAGAAGATATGTAAGTTGGCAATGATCATTTCAAATAAGTGTGAGAACATGATTATGATGAGTTGAGCATTGTGGTTGAATTTTTAAAAAAACACTGCTAAACAAAGAATTCTCTCATCTTTGCTAATGAAATCACTTCTATTAGCTAGCAGGGATTCTACTTAACCGATACCTTCTAGGCTAGCGGCTGTGGGCACTTGAAAATATGTTGTAGATTAGATTCCATCGTTTAAAAAAAAAAAATTAATTATCAAGGTTTTTTTCTTCTTTAATGATTTATGACGTAACTGTGTTATAGTGCACCAAAAACATTTTTGAGTAATACCCAAATCTAGCCATGTCTGTGCTGTTTCCATGGAGGTGCAGGACTTGCAGGTGGAGTGAAAAATGTGCCCACAGTGAGTAAAAATGTAACGGGAGCAGAAACTGCTTGGAGCTCAGGGGGTTAAGTGGATCAGGAAAAAAAACAAAACAATGAACGAGCGGTCATGTAATCAACTTAGCCCTTGTGCCTGCAGGCCCACCTGTAGAATAAGCAGCATCTGTGTAAGAGACGGGGGCACACGGGCCCGTGGTCGAGACAGGGCGTCCTCTAACTTTACACTCAGGACTATTGTATTCCTGAAGTGAAGCAGGGCAAGCTGTCGAACAGAGGGCTCCTTACCCTGAACAGACACACAGAACAGCTGAAGTTAGCAAGAGAGGACCTCTACTTGTGCAGAGTAACCAAAAACCCAACCCAACAACTGTTTGGTGATGGATGCTACCTGAACTGGATAGAAGATGGCCTGCAACATAGAGAGAACGTCACAGAAGAAGAAGTCCCAGGTCTCCGCCAGAGAGTCGAGTAACTTCTGACCTAAATGCATGATACAGACATAAAGACACCAGATTTATTCATCAACACTGACCACTGCAGAATATACGCACACTACACAAGATGTACCTTCATAGAACCTTATTTTGTCTCGCAGTATGACCATGCCTTTTGTCAGCAGCTGGTTCTGTGAGACACAGTGAGAAGATGCTGTTAACACTGTACAGCTGGCTAGAATCAGTGCATCTGTGTCTGACATCAGTAATTCTGATATCTCTGGAAAAGAGGTTTTCTGCAGCCATATTTTAGTCAATATTAAAGCTCATTCACCTGAAGGTATTCTGTGAAGAAGGACCCCAGCTCAGTCTTCAGCAGATGCCTGCCAACACAAATATGTGGCATCACTTTATGACTCAAACATGAAGTGAGTTATTATAAGACGGCCGTTAATGCAGTACAGTACCTGTATGTAAATGTGTCAGTGCAGACAGTGTGCAACCCACCTACCGACGAATTCATTGAAGGACCGATTTAAAGTAAAATGAATTCAAAAATGTGTGTGTGTGTGTGGGTGGGGGGGCACTATATTTTGCCTCTCTGGTCATCTGTGCATCCTTCTATATAAGTTCCCTTCTATTCTTGAGCAAGACCTTAAATTCCAAAGTTGCTCCCGGGGTGCAGTCGGGCACCTTGCATGGCAGCACTCTGAGATCGTTGTAAAGTGCTATGACTGTCTGCATCAGATGGGAAAAGCGCTTTATAAATGCAGTCCAATTACCATTTACATTATGCGTTATCTCAACTGTGTGGTTGTCAGACTTGGACGCTAACCAGTGACCTAAGGCAACGACTCGATGTCTTTGGTACGAGGTCTCTTTGGAGCATCCTTGGGCACGACTGGAATGACTTTGTGTCAAAAGCGCGGTTACTTAGGAAGACTCTGATGAGGAGTATCACTTGCATTGTGAGAGAACGTCAGCTATGACATTTTAGCCGTGTGGTGCATTTCTCATTGCACGATCCAGCACACAGGTGCCTCAGTGTTGAGGACCTCAGCAATTGGAGAAGGCCAAATGGACACCTACATTTCACCTGGCTGTCTCAGATAGATAGCTACTTGTGAGGAGTGGAGATGGATTGGGTGTCTGCCTGGGTAGTTGTTATTCAAGACCCAGGGCGGTTCCATGGTGTGGTGGATGCAGTGACGCAGGACAATGGCGCATGGTCCCAGACCTGAACTTATCTGAAGAATCGCTGGTCATATGATATTAATTTTGGTGTCCAATTATTTGTAAGATACAACTCCCTATAAGCTCAAATCCAACACTTTGCCAGAAACATAAGAGTTACAACAGTAATGTCCAAAATCAACTCAACTCAATCACTACTCACATCTCACTGAGGCTAGAGAGCAGATCATGGGCTTAAATGACTCAGAAACTCCAATTTTATATTTGCTCCAATTCAACGTTTTTCCTGAAAATGACCAGAAATAATTGCTTTGACCTTTGAACGTGATGAAATGACCTCGCACTGAATATGAGATAAACTTAACAGAATGTAAAGAATCACAGTTGAATACATATCTATCAACTTATGGCCGACCAGGTAGCTCAGTGGTAAAAGAGTTGGACTGCCACCCAAAAGACTGTGGTTCAGTTCCCGCTGAAGCTAGCTGTCTGTGTCCTTGGACAAGACACTTTATCTGCATTGTCCCAGTCTGTCCAGCTGTAAATGGGTACTGGCCTTGGCTGGAGAAGTAACCTGCGTCAGACATGGCATCACATCCAGGGGGCGTCGTAGACTCTCATCCGCTTCACGCAACGGAATCCGGGGATAAGCACCATATGGAACTTCTTCTTCAACTTATGGTGTCATAATGCAGAAGGGAAATGGTTGTGTCTATTGGGAATCATTTAAAACCAAAATTATGACTCTAAAACTAGTCCAAAAATCTACGTGGGGTGGCAGCTTATGATGTATCAGGTCAGGCACTGTAGGAAGATCTTGCCTTGTTTCCTTCTAATTTTGGGAAAACGTGTTTTGTATTAGCTATTCATTACAATTAATGGGCAGCGTAGTGGCCGAGCAGTTAAAGCAATCGCTTTCAGTGCAGAAGGTTCCCGGTTCAAGGCCACCCCTGCCCATTCTCCATGTAATGTGGAGTTGCGTCAGGAAGGGCATCCGGTGTAAAACTTGTGCCAAATCAACATGCAGATCTATATCAGATCTGCTGTGGCGACCCCGAGTTGAAATTGGGAGAAGCCGAAAGGACTTACTTTTTATTTATTACAATTAATAGGAAAAACACACTTAAAATCATGGGCTATAAACCAATCACTCAAAAAACATGTTTTCCTGTGTTAAAGTCTCGTGTAGGAAAGATGTGCGCCCACGTGGGTTTCCTGAGCTGTAACAGAGACTGATCTGACAGAAGGAACGGGCCTGGCTTACAAAGATAATGTGATATCTGGTTTGACCACATGACTCCAGGCACACGCACAAACAACTCATTCACAAGAAAGCAGTCACTCAGCATGCACAGGGCAGCCTGTGTGCCTCCTAATTATAGCACAAAACAACAGTCTGAAATAGGGAATAACACACTTTCTGCAGCAGTCTAAACACACTTACCGGACGCCTTCGTTGAGGATGTAGAGTTCGTTATCTGCCAAACCCTTCTTCTGGAAGACGGCAATAACAGCGTTGTGGATGCTGCAACACCAAACATGCCAAGCAGTCGTCACTCTAGTCCCAAATTTTCTCAATCATTACCGTTTGTTGAGCCATCGTTTTATTGGGTCGCGTGTACCTATTCCAGGTGGCGTTGGCTCCCGCTCTCTTCTGCTTCTCCCCCCTGTCCTCTGGTGAACTTTTCTCACTCTTCCCCAGCTCGCTGAGGCTGGGGGAGCTCATCAACTTCAGCCTGTGCAGAGTCCTCATAAGGGAGGGAGAGAAATGGGAAACAAACAGCGTGAGAAGACGGCCGGAACAGAAACCGACACAGAGACGCACTGGGAAGAAACACAAGCAGACAGCTGGAGGGCAGAAGAGAACATAAGCGGTGTGAGTGAGAGAGCGCAGAGCGTGAAAACACGACGACGGCACAAAGAGTGGCTGGTGACAGAGGAGAGAGAAGTAGGACAGGATGATGTATGGTGAGACAGGGGTAGCCTGTTAAGAGCAGGATGGGTGGAGCCGGAGCCGAAGCCGAGAGGTGGCCCACGGCGTCTGAGCAGAGTGCAAACAATAGCACATCCACTGATGGGGCATGCATGCTCTTCCTCATTCTCTCTCCTTTTCAGGACAATGCACGCATTGATGCTACCAAATATTTATGCAGAACACAGAGGGGAGCTGCAGGATATGCAGACTGAAGCAGCTGGAACTTTGTTGTGCCCGTCACCGTACAGCGAGGAGGTGCAGGAAGTGGTGCAGCTTGTTGATAGCAAACACATGGATAGGAAACAGTACCAACACAATAAAGAACATGTTGCTGTTCTGCCACTTCCGCACAGCTGGTGACAAAGCTGGGAGGTGCAGCCGTTTGCACTGTGGGGTTCGAACCTGTAACCTATTGTCTGTCTGTGTGGAGCACAGATGTTCTGTCCATGTCTGCACAAGTTTTCTCCAAAAGTCTTCCAAGTACATGCAGGTTATGCTCAATGTTCACACTCTGCGTTAATTTCGTCTATTTGTGTCCATTTTGTGAAAGCTTAGGGATACGGACCAAATGGAGCAATACCTCCGGAAATCATAGGGGGCAGTGTAGCCAAAGTTCAAGTGAGATACAACCCTAAAGCAAAAAGACATGAAGAAGACAGTTAACAATGGCAGACTAGTTTGACACGTTTAATATCGTGCAATTTGTGAAGTGGAAATATTCCAGAATTGGACCTGGACCATATCGGAATTCTGATACTGCGCAAGAAACCCAGACGCGCACAAAGCTGTGGTCTGGAAGTGGAAGGGTTGTTCAAATTTTCAAACTTTTTATGTATTTCACAAAAATTAAACGGTAACCCTTATCCTAATCCTAATCCCTAATCCTCACCCTGAACCAAAACCATTTGAGATAAAATTTCAACACAGACTTCAAAATATTGTAATAATATAAATTTATATTAAAACTAGAAAGCACTCAGAGAGCGCAAACCTCCGCCAAGGCAGTTCAGTCCCCCATAATGTGGAGATGTTCTTTTCCAGCAGACAGACTTCTGAGAACCCAATGATAATGCCAGCATAAACCATTTTGGTAGAGATTAATATCCAACTCAATCAATAAATCTTTTTTTTTTTTTTTATATCCCAGATTTACATGATAATCCGGATCACCACCAAATTCTAATCGAGTGGTCCTTGGGCCATTTCCCACTTATCCTGAAAATTTCATCAAAATTGGTCCATAACTTTTTGAGTTATGTTGTGGACAAACAGACAGACAGACAAACGCCGGCAAAAACATAACCTCCTTGGCGGAGGTAATAAAAAATGTTTTATCAGTTCAAACCCAAATCATATTCAATTTATAAGAATGAAAACAAAGAAAATGAGCACATCCTCATGCTTGAAAAGATGTAACCAGCTAAAGTCAGGCAATTTTGTTTAGTAAATTACTAAAAATAATTCATTATCAAAATAGTTAAAAAATATTTTTCTGTTGCTCATCTAATTAGTCAAGTGATAAATCATTTCACCTCTAATATTTACTACATAGTAAATAATAATAATCATAATAATAATAGTTTGCATCTTTCCAACAAGAGTTGGTGAAAAGTAGATATCCAAGGAACAAGAAAATAGTGTTCAAACCCACACAGTCCAGGAAATCTGCTGACAGCCCGGCAGCAAACTGACACCCACACAGTCAGAAATGTGGAAAACTAGTGTTGAAAATCAACAAACACACAATCGTACGTGTGTGTATATGTATCTATATAACCTCAGATGTGCTCAACAAACAAACATCTCGCTGGCCGATCGCTATGATTAGGTCAACCTTTTTTGCAGCAGCAGCGCTCAGCCGGTTAACAAATCCTTTTGGGATGAGAGATGGTTTTGATTTTTATGAATACCAATGAATATTTCATGCATTTTCCAGGAGGCTGAATATTCAGGAATGTTAATCTCAGGAACTGATGCATACCTCCTGATTGGATGCTCGGCGCTGCTGTCCATGTCTGGGCTTGGGGGAGGAGCTGAGAAGGTGCTGAAGTTGAGT
>OMMV01232174.1:0-12599 GCA_900302635.1 Chatrabus melanurus | reverse complement strand
GTTAATATGGCAATATGACGTACAATTCATTATATTTTCAGAGTAGTTCCTGTGATGCAAACAGCACAGTGGCGCAAACAGTAAGCGTGCTTGCCTCCCAGGTTCAAGGCTGCCTGAGCCCTGTTCTCTTTATACAGTTGGAGTTGTGTTAGAAAAACCAGATCAACATGTGGATCCCGTGCCAAACCTGATGTGGTGGCCCTGAGCAAAATGGGAGCAGCACAACAAAATCTCAGTGAATGGAATTCAATGTACTATAAGTAACAGCTGTATTTTAAATTATACCGAAATAATTAGATTAAAAACATCATGATAATGTAAATGATTTGTAAATTACAGCAACATTATACCGTAAAATTTGCAGGTTGTTCTGTAAAGGTATTTACATATTTTTACAGAATTATTCTGGCAACCACATCTGCCAGTTTTCTTTTTTTTTTTTTACAGTGTACATTTCTCACCCCAACCCTGATGCAGCACCAACCCCCCCAACAAAATGCTCCATATCCCCACATGCAAGTTCTGGGGTTCAAAAGCTCTAATGAAGACTGCACACATCTCCATGCAGAAGAGTCGCAGTCAGACTTGATGTAACATCAGTTCAGTCCCGATGCCAGTATTTAAAATTTTTTTTAGCTGCATGTCACAGCATATCAGACGTGAAAGCAAATAATGAATACACACTTAAACCTGAGAGAAAATTCGGCCAGATTGTCTGAACAGTGTCGGCATTAAAGCACTTTTTGTTAGTGGGCCTCCATTTTTAAGTGACCAAAAGTAATTGGACGATTGGCTGCTTAGCTGATTGATGTCCAGGTGTCTGTTATTACCTCTGCCAAGGTGGTTATATTTTTATTATCATTTGTCAGTTGGTCTGGCGGTCTGTCAGCGGGATTGTGCAAAAACTACCAGACTAATATTCATGAAACTTGATGGAATGAAGCACAGGTCAAAGAAGAATCCATTAAATTTTAAAGTAGATCTGGATCAAAGGCCTTCAAAAGAAAACATGAAATCTAGGTTTGAATTTGCCATAATGCGCTTGGGGAGACTCTCGTCTGGATTTCACACGACTTCTTTGTAACTCTGTCCATTCTGCCATGAAGCTGTGACTGGTTAAGTAACAGAATGCACAGTTTCTCCAATCACAGCCACTGACACTTGTAACTCCTTCAGAGTTGTTGGGGGTTGTCTTGGTGGCTTCCCTCACTCGTCTCCTTTATGCAAGCTCACTCAGGTTTTTGAGGCCGAATTGCTCTAGTTAGATTTACCACATCACATCTTTCCATGTCATCATGATCAGAGTTCAGGGATATGTAACACTTAAAATAAACACAATAAAATCCTGAGGGAATGACGCACGTCCGGACATGAAGCAGCACACCAGCTGACTGTTCAATTACTTTTGGCCCCATGAGGACGCCTTTTTTTTTTTTTTACAGATACACTCAGTTTAGATGTAAAGTTAAAGTAGACAGTCTGCATGGTGAGGTCATTATTGCTTTCAAGTCTAATATGCTACACAAAAGTCAATGTCCAAATATATTTGGACCTGAGTGTTTGTTTTGTGTTTCTTCTGGTCCTCGGAGTTCTGGCACGTTTGTGACTGTGTGTGTGTTTTTTGTAAAACCAACATGTGAGATTCTTCTGCTCGACTCCACACATTAATCTGCAGGCAGTTAATTTCAAATTATGTTTGAAACGCTTCAGCAGATTAGTTTGATTCCTCAAGTTAATGGCATGTGCATAAATGTTTGAAAAATCGGTAATTTGAGGAAAATGTTTGAGTGATTATGGACACCAACAGTCGACTCACGTGTGGGAGTGCCTGAGGTTTTGAATAGAAAGCCGTGAATCTAAATCAATGCGTTTGATTTTAAGAGCTGTCACAAGAACGGGCTTCTTACATCTGGATCCCGTTCGCATCAAATGACTCTTCTGTCCTTTAAACTGAAATCAATGCCACTAAGTGAGTGCTTTCAAATGAACAGCAGCCACTTCATCCAAAGACGGAGATCATCACTGGACCGCTGACCAGCAGCTCACAGACAACCACAGGAAAAATGCCACTCAGTCGTCAAAATAAAAACTCAAACCATGCTTCTGTGGAGGAGCCACAAGAGTCCGAGGCCCTGCAGTAAGAAGACCGGTCCAAACTCCTGTTCCCATAAATACAGTCTGTCAAACAATGGAGTTGGAGAAAAACTACAAATCAAATCATCCAGCAGGTTTGAAGATGTTTAACATCTCGTCCACTTTCACACAAGGACCTGAACGAAGCAGGACGCTGCTGCAGGAAGTGTGTTTTTTTTTTTTTTTAAGGATCCTGCTCTAATTTATAGCGGCAACAATTACGTTCTAATGACACTTTGAAAATTGCAATCAGAATTTTGTTTTTGTTTTTTCAGACAAAATCACAGCAAAAGGAGGACGGAGCCATTATGGTCCCAGCAGTGTAACGTCAGTCCCCCACGAGGGCTGAGTGTTACTTCACACAGATGACAGCGAGGATAACTGTGGCGGCCGGCGGTCACGTGGACGTGTATCAGACGATTTGTAAGACATTGCAGATGGCTGCCATAAATTGACAACTGGTTTAAACAAAAGAGAATCAGGCTCAGTTTTTGACAACTGTTTGCTCCAGACAGATTTACCATACGGCACCATACTGTTTGTATTTCTTAATAATTGATGTGAATGAAGTCCAAGACATATTCAGTGACTTGGAAATGTTCATGTATCCGTCCCCTGATGGTGTCTCAAGAAAACTGGCTGTAAAAGTGATGATTTGTACCCAAAATAAGACTTATATTTAGCTTGTCCAATTACTTATGACCTCTAAAAATGGACAGACTGTGTATACAAATGGCCATAATTCGTAAATGGTATGGTAATATTTTTGTTTAACCTCATGAACTATATATATATATATATATATATAAACATAAATAAAATGTTTTCTTTTTCATTAAAGTAACCAATCAATTACTAATTTACAAACCTCATTTTAAAAAGAAGCAAAAACACAAAATAATTTGATTTCCTTGTGGCTGTACTGCCGAGTACTTGACAACACAAAGACAGTAACTGATGATCGATCAATCAATAATAAAAAATTAAAATTAAAATTTTTTAAACCTGATTTAACACAGCCTGATTTTATCATTTTATCACCTAAAATTAATTATTTTTAAAGGTGAGATATAGTCAGACATTTTACATGTTTATTCATAAATATGAACGATTTAACAGCTTGTCTTTATTTAAAAGAAAAATGTAGACCTTTAATATGCCTAAAACTTTTGCACACTACTGTATGTTTATAAAATGAACGACAGTGTTCCATATTTCGTCCACTTTTGTTACTGGTATGATTCCATCATGTCTCAGGCTGGTCTTTAGTTGTACAGCATTTAACCGTTAATTGATAAAACACATTAATAATTTATGAACAAATGTTTTTGTCAACTGCGACATCGGCTGGAGCCAAATAAAAATTATTCAGCCTGTCAGCTGTGACGCCTGCCGCACTCTTTTAAATAATGTGTCAGTCACTTCAAATCACTGTTTTTCCTGCAGGCTTACACGTCAGTGTGTACAATCTTAATCGTAAAAAAATGAAAAAGAAACGAGTTTTGTTTAATTCTTGTTTAATAGTTGGCTTTATCTGAAGTAAACTTGTTGTAACACCACAATAACATAGAATCACTCTTTCAGAACAGTTGAAGCTACTTCGGAAATATTTGATCACAACATGTACAGCTGCAGAGTAGATTATTACATCATCACCATGTAGGACTGTAAACGACTACAGTGAGGGGTCTCAACGTACGGCCCAGAGGCCACATCCGGCCCATCAGCAGGTGTCATTAGATTTATTCAAATCGGGCCAAAACATAAATAGATTTTACTTTTGCCCGTTTTAAAGCGACTGCAGCCTTTTATTTCATAGTCAACCTTGATTTTTCTTTTTTTTTTTTTCCCAGCTCGCTGCTAAATGAGGATATGGGCCAAGCAGGCTTTCGGCACCACCTGAGGTGACTAACCAACACTTACAGTCCAGTCTCAGTATAACGTGACCTATGCAAAAATGTATAATAGGATTTAAAAAAAAGGAATAGTTTGCATCATCTGCTATACTTAGTTATCACGTTGCCTGGTAACATGTCATAGAATCCAATGGGCATCAACCTTGTTTGCTCATTACTTTTGAGACCAAACAGTCAAAACTATTTTGTTTTTCAATCCTATCAGCTCAACCAATAGTTTGCACCACCTTTTACCTAAACTGGAGCAACTTTAATTTTTGACCCCGACACAAACCGAAATCGGCCTTTGTCACCATTTTTGCTGTTTTTACTCCATAAATCCAAAACATTCTGTCATATATGCACCTTTTTTGGAATCCTTATCATCAGTCAAATCATATGGCGTATTTTCCAACATGATTGGAGCGTTTTGTTTAGTCACCTTAGGTCAAAATTTGCCTGCAGGCTCGTGAACAAGCTTGTCGAAGTGTTTGGTCAACAGCCGGTGTGGCCCCAGAGGGCCAACCTCACGCTCTAATAGTCCTTCAGCCTGAGGGTTGATCAGTCTCATTTTGAGGGATTAAATGCGGTGGTGATTTTTCAGTAGCTATGCATCCCTGGTTATGGAAAATGTGTGATAGCATTGCATCCATGGTAGTTTTCTAGCATTATAGCATCATCATATGTAATGATGTCGTTTTATATATATAAAGCGACATAAAGAAAGCTTTGTCCCCTCTGCCATTAGGGAAATTAATAAAATAAAGTATTGACAGCTACTCCCTAATCCCTGTCATTCAATAGGATGCATTACTTGCACTTTCCCTTTTACTACTGCTGTGATTTTGTTTTATTGTGTTTTCTGTGTTTTAAATGTCTTGTCTGTTATGTGTGGAGAAAGCCATCTCATTTATCTGTACACCAAATCTACCTCCGGGTATAAATAAAGTAATCTAATCTAATCTAATTATCAATATGTATGGCAGATGCATAAATTTTATTCTCACCTATATGATGAGGTTTATATTTTTGAAGATATTTTTAGTAACATTGCCTATTTTTATTTATTTTTTACATATTTTGCAACTTAGGGATAAAGAATCTATCTGTCAAATAAACTACCACACTGACCCAGCACCTGCATTTGGGTATCATTGTAAAGAGAAAAGATTGGAAAACATTTCCATATGTATTATGGGTACTGAGTTTCAACAGTTGGGGCGCCACAATTAAGAACGGGGGATTCGCTAAAAAATAAATACCAAAAAAATGCATTTTTGGAAAAAAATGGTTTTTTTTCTTCAATATCATTGACGCTAGACTAACTATCCATCCATGGTACTTTAATTGGCTCCAAAGTGGATTTCCATGCCAAGTTAGGAGCAGGTAGGGGGGAATTCTTTCGTCCCACAACCAATCATACATCAGCCCGATTTGACAAACGTTTTGCAGAGGTAGGGTTATTTTCCATAACTAGGGATGTACAGCTACTGGAAAATCATACTGAGATTTAATCCCTCAAAAAAAGACTGGTGGCCAAAATTTGGGGGGTCTGGCTCAAGGACTATAATGGAGGAGCGCCATAAATCCCAGCATTCTTTGCACTTATGTCACCGCATGAATCCCCAACAATGAAAAGAACTATAACACGTTCATCATAAATCATAAGGGCTACGTTAACTGATCAGAACAGACTCGACTGACGCACAAACACCTGGTCACCGACTCTGATCCCGGGGCATGAGTCCTCATGAGTGAAATGATTTTTTTGCTCTTCCTGAAGCCAATTGTACTGGACTTTTGATTTGTAAACACTTACGCTACAAGTCAAACTTTCACCTACACAAGCTTGAATGTATGTACATTTGCGTTTGAAGCCTGATGCTTTCAATGACTGAAACTGTGTAACTAATGAAGCTTTCCAGAAGCAGAATTTGAATTGCAAATAACATTTTTAAGTGAAGAATGGTCATTTGGAAACTTGCAGCGAACAGATTTTGGTCGCTGAATGACACACTGTGCACCTGTCTGGATGAATTTTAAACCCGTCTTGTTCCCTCTGCTTAAAATTTTAAAAAGCCGCAGTCAGCTCTGATTTTAATGTTTTCTTTTACTCATGATGTGGCGTTATTTCGCCCTTCCACAAGGGGACAGTTGATTTACAACGGTAATTTCTAGTAGCATTACAGTAACCATGGGTCTCCTTACCGGCACTGAGGTGCCATTGACGAAGACTTTGACATTGAAAAAAAAAAAAGAGACGTGTTGGACCAACTTAAAGTGCTTCAATTGGTAATAATGGTGTAATGGATCATAGTTGATCCGTATGGACCGCCCCTTATGGTTCGGCACACATATGAACCATGGAGTAACTGTAAGGTTCATATAATAGTTTGAAATAAAGACTTACTGTCATGAAGAAAGTAAAAATATAATTCATTTTAAAAATATGTACAAAGCTCCTATCTTTCAAAGATAAAAAGATGGTATTTAATATTTGTTCAATATTATTTGAGTTGTTTTTTTCCCCTCTGATACTGGCAAGAATAATCAAGAGGGTAATCGGAACGGTGCTAAAAAGCAAATTCTATATGGTTACAATTAGAATAGCCTTTATTGTCACTTAGTCACAAGTACCAGCGAAATTAGCCATCAACCCGTCCGTACATATACATAAACATACAAACAATATGACTGAGGGAGGGACAGGACAGGAAGACAGTTAAGAACTAAATATTAGAGGAGGAGCAGGAAACTGTAAGTGTTAACTTCTTCCTGCCTCCAATTTGGGTATGTCGTTTTATAATTTTGATTTTCTGTTGTTTCTGGTCGATTTTGACGAGGGTTTGTCATTTGTGTTGGATTGTACTATTGTTGTGCTGCGTATATTGGTTGACAATCTTTTTTTCTGTATTATTATGGTGTGGGACATGATCCTAAATAAATTCAACTTGTTTTTAAAGTAATAACTGCATAAATCTCGATACATAGTTGCACTGAAATCAAAGCAGTTGTGTGTTCACATGAACGGAGCATGTTAAAAGCAGACGGCCTCTGCCGCCTCTATCTCTAGTGTCATCTCCCACATATTATATTTCTAGTGTTTACCTTAAATGATTGCTCTCTAGTGTTTCTCCTCTTAGTCATTCCTCATGCTTTTACTTTGACATCTGCTCTGTGTGTATTTTCAGTGGCTTTACTTCCTGTCACTCTGACTTCCTCATTGATCGTTTTATGCACTATATAACTGTCCACAGCCCATCACTCAAGTGTCAGATTGTCTTGCTTCTTTGCCTGCTCTGCTGTGTTTGATCTTCAGTTGCCGACCCACCCTGCCTCCTTGTGTTCTTAGAGTTTTTCCTGCCACTTATTGGACTTCCTGTTTGGTATGATTGCTCTCTGTGTACGGACCCTCTGCCTGTATTCCTGGTTAACCTGTTTGCTCATTCCTTCATGGACACTGTTGTCTCGCCTGACTTCCTGGTATGTCCTGACCCCCTGCCTTATTCAACAGCTAACCCATCTGCTTGTTTGAACACGGAGACATTTGCTGTATGAACTACTACACCTCGTAGTGTCGTGTGCTACGGTTTTATCTGCTGAAAATAAAACCACTGAACTTTTACCATCAGCGTGTTTCTCTGCTCTGGGGTCCTCAATTGTGATCAGATCATTACAGGTGGAGGTTCAACGCATGCCAGGGTCCAATTACTCCGAAATATCAGGAGTTGAGGACAGAATGTGCACGCTGATATCACTGAGATCATTCTGATCAGTGCGTGTGCACCTCGTCTTCCCTGTGCCGTGTGAGCCGAGGGCTGGAAGTCTACTGAGCTCTGGGGAAAAAAAGACTTTTCCTGACTTTTCCCGAGTGGTGTGCCTGCTCGAGAGGACTCATGTTTTTATCCTGAAAATGCTACAGAAATAAAGTTATTGTTAATATTACCCTTAAACCAGACCATCCTTTTTGAAAAAAAAAAAAAGAATTAAGATGTAAACTCGTCTGTTTTGATTTCTTTCTTTTTATGATTTTGACAAAGGCTATTTTTATTCACTAGTAGTGTTCATATTGCAATTTAATTTAACAATATTTTATTTTAAAATATTATTTAGATATTGTACACCTTGTTTTCATTCAAGCAAAATTATATTTGCCCCCCTCCCCCACCTTTTTTTTGTGCTGATCCAAAAAATGATCCCATCCGCCAGTTTTGTGATCTGTTGTACCCCTAACTGGTAACACTCAAATAAATTACGTTGACCTAAATTGACTTAATATGTAATACTTACATCAACTTGTTAACTTAATTTGGACCAACTTAATTCATGAGTGTTACCAATTGAAGCAATTTAATTAGGGTTTCTCTTTTTTTCAGTGGAATCACCACATGTTTCCAGGTGTGAATTTACAAAAGCAGGATTGTCCTCAGAGGAGCTTGAATGTATTTTTTTTTTTTTAAAGAGTTTAAACCCAACATGATGGTGGCCTCCAGGTCATTTGAGTTTGAGACCCCTGAACTACAGCATCATCTGCCTTTTTAAACACAGTCTAATTTGAACAGTTGGACTTGTTGAACGGCCACAATAACAAACAGTGAACGTGATATTGAAGCCGGCAGCACTTTTTTTTTTCTCTTTCTTACTGTGAAGACAGTTGAACACATTATTGCACTGAGCTACAGAGAGGCAAACAGCCAGACGTCGGTGAGCTTTCAGCACCCTGGACAGCTCCTCATGCAGCCACATTATTATCATCAATAACTTATCAATGCTTCAGTCTATTGACTTGTTTAGGCTGTGCTCACTGGGTGAACTCCGACTCATGTTTGATAAGCTTGCCATGAGAGATTTGACTTTCTGTGCATAATAGATCCTCAGATTGACCGCAGGCAGCTGATTTAGTCCCTCATTGAAATCACAGCTCCTCATTGCAAGTTCCAGCTGTTTTTGCCTTTTGTAGAAGAAAGAGAATTTGTTGAAAATGAGCGTAATTGGAAGCACAACTACTAAGATCCCGGCCAGGATGCACGCCGATGCAGTCAGCCTGCCCGGTATGGATATCGGTACCACGTCTCCGTACCCAACAGTAGTCATACTGACGGTGGCCCACCACCAGCACGCTGGGATGGTGGAGAGATCCTCACTCTCCTCTTGCTCCACAGTGTAGGCTATCACAGAGAAAAACGACACCCCGACAGCCAGGTAGAGGAGCAGCAGGCCCACTTCTCTGTAGCTGTTCCTGAGGGTGGCCCCCAGGGCCCGCAGCCCTGTGGAGTGACGGGCAAGCTTCAGGACGCGGAAAATCCTCATCAGCCTCAGAACCTGTGCGACGCGTCCCAGGTTGGCCAGCGCTGGGCTGCTCTCCACCACCAGGTTTACAAGGAGTGTCAAGTAAAAGGGGAGTATGGACACCAGGTCTATCATGTTCAACGGGTGCATGAAAAAATGCACAAGATCCGGTGCCACTGCTAATCTGGCAACTAGCTCCAAAGTGAACCAGCCGATGCCAAAGTGTTCCACGGTCTCAAAACGGGGGTCTTCCATGGGTCGACCCTCACTGTCCAACAGGCTGAACTCACTCATGCTGTTCATGCACATGGCCGAGATGGAGCCAATCACCACGACGACAGAGAGGAGGCTGATGATGCGGCTGGTGATGGAGTACCCAGGATTATCCAATATCAACCAAACCCACCTCCGTGCGCTTCCAAACGGCTGCTTGTCAAACTTTGTGCCTTCTGTGTAAAATGTCAAACAGCTTCTCAAAAGATGAAGTGGTGCTTCCCTCATCGCTCTGGTCGTCCCACTCCTCCTGACCCTGGTCCATTTTCTTACAGTGGTAGGCGCTGCTGCAGCAGGAGTCAATGAAGAACTCGTTGATGCCCCAATACTCGATCTCCTGGCTGAAGGAGAAGACGCACAGCTCAGCCATGACGTGCAGCCGCCCCGTCTTGTAGAAATTCAACACGTAGGGGAAGAGCAAAGGGTTTCTGTCAAAGTAAAACTCTTTCTCTGTGTCGTCATAGTCGTCACACAGCTCCAGGATGGACTCTTTGGACTGACAGTGGAGGAGACGCGCGAGCCTCGTCTCTGGAAACCGTGAGAGGGTGTCGGACTGGAGCCTCTTCTTGAAGCCTCCCACGTTGATCCGGATGGCGGCGCTGTTGTCCAAGTGTGGCCCAATGTGATCCGTCATATCTGCAGACAGGAAGCACGTTAAAGCATTCATATTAGATTGGACAAAGACACTTAATCTCATTAAACAGATCGTCCCTTTTTTCCTATTCGATGACTAAATTAGCACCCACTCATTACAACCACATTTTATCTTAAATTACAGACTAACACAAAAGCTGAACTATCTTTGAAAGAAAAACATACACACACTGAGAACTTACTTTGAAGCACAGCCAGACGACTCGTCCTAAAGTAAGATGTGTTTATCGTCTCCACTAACAGCATACTGCAGTCTGTGGGCAAGTTGTGGCACAGAGCCACTGGTCCCCTGGGGCCCAGACAGATGTGGCGGAAGGCGAACAATGTTCTCAGCAGGGTTGCATAACATCCAACAACATGTTCATATATGACTGAATACAAACTGCAAAGCAAAGTTCAAGGCATGGAACTGCAACTTTTTAAAATAGTCTTTTTGCAACATATCTAATTTATTGTCAACTTTTAAAAAAATCAATAGGATTAGAAGTCTTCATACAAAAATTAACTCTTTGCATGGAAAAAGTGCATCAAATGTAATGAATGAAAAAAAAATACATTTGAGTTCTACTGTTCGCCCTGTTTTTTTTGTTGTTGTTATTTTGTTTAATTTAAACAAACCAAAAACATTAAGGACCTATGTTTTTGAAAAACGTATACAAAAAAAATAATAATAATAAAGTTCGATTCCATTTCCTCAGATGCCAGTATGATGGTCAAGTTGGATTTTATTCTTTCTAAATAGCGACCTTCAAATACTAATTTCTCAACGTATCAACTTCTCGATTAACCAGGATCAGGTTTCCAGTTGGGGGCAACAAACCCAGTACGACCAACTGCAAATAGATATAAATCAAAGAGAATATAGCTATGGGTGGATAGCTTGATTTTTAAATGTGCATCACTGCACATAACCCATATTTGAATTCACAGGTTTCTAGACCCAAAGATTAACTAGGACTTTTTTTTTTTTTTTTTTTTTGTGGAGATGGGGGGAGGGAATACATTTCTGGCACTAAGTAAGCTACATGAATGAGTGGCTATGCAAATGAATTTACTCGTCTTCCAGTACATTCTAAATTCCAGACTACAGCGTGATTCATAAGATTTACAAAACATTTTTGAAAAAGGAGATGACATAAGGACATTCAAATGACTAAACAAGCAATCAACTAATGAACCAGTAAATTTATTTGGGCTAGTAAGTCCATGAAGCTCAGGGGTGAAAGAGGACACATGATTGTGATTCAACCTCTTCAAAATAAATTTTCCATGTTTTGTAATTTAAAAAAAAAAAAACCCACGCTAAAAAGCATGAAAATAAAAATCAGAGTATGTATAATTTCCAATCAATTGTTTGTCGTCACTCTGCTCCAAGCTGAAGTATCTTGCTCACGTTACTCTAATATAGTTCTGCAAATAAAGAAAGTATCATCCAATATGCTACAGCCACCATCACCACTGCTGTTATTATAAAAATAAAAATAAAAATCTACTTTCAGCTTCTCCCAATTTCAACTTGGGGTCGCCACAGCAGATCCCACATGGATCTGCATGTAGATTTGGCACATGTTTTATGCCGGATGCCCTTCCTGACGCAACTCCACATTACATGGAGAATGGGCAGGGGTGGCCTCGAACCGGGAACCTTCCGCACTGAAAGCGGTCCCACTAAGCACTAGGCCACCACACTGCTGCTACTATCCAGCCATCCATCTTCGACCGCTTATCTGGAATTGGGTCGCGGGGGGTAGCAGCTTTAGCCAAGAGCCCCAGACTTCCCTTTCCCCGGCAACCTCGGCCAACTCTGACTGGGGGATCCCCAGGTGCTCCCAGGCCAGTGAGGAGATATAATCTCTCCACCAAGTCCTGGGTCTGCCCCTAGGTCTCTTCACAGTTGGATGTGCCAGGAACACCTCCCTAGGGAGGCGTCCTGGTGGCATCCTAACCAGATGCCCGAACCACCTCAACTGGCTCCTTTCCACGTGAAGGAGCAGTGGTTCTACTCTGAGTTCCTCCCGGATGACTGAGCTTCTCACCCCATCTCTAAGGGAGACCCCCAGCCATCCTGCCAAGGAAACCCATTTCAACCGCTTGTACCCGCGACCTCGTTCTTTCGGTCATGACCAATCGCTCATGACCGTAGGTGAGGGTAGGGACGAAGATTGACCAATAAATTACGAGCTTTGCCTTCCGGCTCAGCTCCCATTTCATCACAACGGTGCGGTGAAGCGCATGCAACACCGTGCCCGCTGCTCCGATTCTATGGTCAATCTCACGCCCCATAGTTCCCTTACTTGTGAACAAGTCCCCAATGTACTTGAACTCCTTCACTTGGGGCAAAGACTCATTCCCCAC